>PVJS01000253.1:0-90167 GCA_004027185.1 Glis glis
GCTACACCCCCGGCCCTATTTTTTATACTTTATTTTGAAACCGGGTCTCACGAAGTTGCGGAGGGCCTCACTAAGGAGAGAGAGAGAGAGAGAGAGAGAGAGAGAGAGAGAGGGAGAGAGAGCGCCACCACGCCTGGCTGTGATAAGACTTTTTCTTAGCACTGTGATCTGGGGTCATTTTGGGGGGTTGCTGTCAGTGAGGACAAACTCTTTTTAAAAACATATTGGAAGCTGGACATGGTGGCGCATGCCTGTAATCCCAGTACTTGGGAGGCTGAGACAGGAGGATTATAGGTTCTAGGCCAGTCCTGGCACCTTAGCAAGACTCTCAGCACCTTAGCGAGACCCTATTTCAAAATAAAAATAAAATAGGGCTGGGGGTGTAGCTTGGAGGTAGAACAGCCCTGGATTCAATCCCCAGTGTACACACACATAGACACACACACACACACACACACACACACACACACACACACACATATGCACCCAAAGTTCAAGGACCCTTTAGGAAATTAGGGACATGTCAGCTAGGCATGGTGGCACATGATTGTAATTCCAGTACTTAGGAGGCTGAGTTAGGAGGATCACAGGTTTGCGGCCAGCCTCAGCTACTCAGCAAGGCCATCCACAACTTAATAAGACCCTGTTTCAAAATAAAGAACAAAAAATAGGTCTGGGGGTGTAGCTCAGAGGTAGAATGCCCCTGGGTTCAATCCCCAGTACCACAAAAAAAAAAAAAAAAGAAATTAGGGACATGTCAACGAGTTGCCCAACTCCTAGATAATAGAATCCCCCAGATGAAATATTTGTTCACCCTTCTCAAAACTTTCAAAAGTGTATGATTTTAGTTTCTATTCAGTCCAGTAGTAGAAAAGAAGGTGGAAATTTGCTGTCATTTAGAATCTTGCTGGATCAATATTCAGTGTGAAATATTTTCCAAATGGATAATTCCCTACATTTATCTACCTATATAATATCTGAAATTGAAAGTAAAAACCAAGAGGAAGAGCAAGGCTGTTAGTAGTGGTGACAAGGACAGTTCATTTGTTAGACAAAGATCTCCACAGCACCTTGATATGTCCCAAGCACATTAGATAGAGGGCCAACAGTGATGTGCAAGACAGGAACTTTACCTCTACTTTAGCTAGGGAGACAGGCAGAAATTGCAAGGACTGCAGAAAACAGAGGCTTGTAACAGAAACGTGAAAGCAAATAATAGAAGAAACAGTTAAAAGAGATGAAAGTTGTTGCTTTCGGGATGAGAATCAGGGATGGAGAAGTATCCTTTCTGTTTTCTTCTTTTCCTTTTCAAAATTAACCATCCATGGGTTAGTATGCAGCATTGTGGGATGGACACACTGTTTTTGGAAAACTGATAAGGATTTAAAAGAATCATGAAAGACGTATTCTGACTTTTTTGGGGGGTAATTTTCTGAATAGATATTTGAATATTTGATTAGATTTTTATTTTTTTGTGGTGCTGGGAATTGAACCCAGGGGCATTCTACTTCCAAGCTACACCCCCAGCCCTGTTTTATTTTTTATTTTGAAACAAGTTCTCACTAAGTAGCTGAGAGTCATGCTAAGTAGCTGAGAGTCATGCTAAGTTGCTGAGGCTGGCTTTGAACCTGTGATCCTCTTGTCTCAGCCTCCCAAATACTGGGAGTATAGGTGTATGCCACCACACCCAGCTTCCTGAATAGCTTTTCAAATATCTTCAAGGCTTTTTATATACAAATGCTTCACCTGATATATGCCACTTTAGCAGATCTAAATAGTTACTAATGAAATACGTTTTTATTCTATTGCTAGCTGTTTCCCCATTAACCTATTTTTTGTCAGGTTCTTCCCTACTGATGGCATCATAGTGATTGTCGCTGACACGTGTGCTTAATTAGTTTTATCATTCTTCACTTTCCTAATTTCCAGCCGTTCTTTTCTTTTTGAAGTGTTTCCTGCTCCATCTCTGTCATGTTAGAGTTTTCATTTTGGCTTCACAGTTGACTCAATCTCTTGAATGTCCCATAAGCACATCTTTCATGGGTTGTAACTGCTCTAACATACAGTCTTTTTCATGCTTCTTAAACTTTATAAAATGTAGCACATAAACACTGAGAAAAATAGAACATTCTTCAGTTAAGTCTATTAACTCTCAGAAATCCTTCTAGTTCCTTTAATTTAAAATTTCATTAAGGTAACCTATGTGCTTGTTCATAAAGTTAAAAAGTTATATATCTTATAATGCAAATCAGCACCATGATCCCCTCTTCACTATGTGAGGGAAAGCTAGCAAACTATGTATGCATTTGAAGGTACAATAAGATTTTTTTTTTACATCAATCTAAACGTGCTCTGGTGTGTTGGGATGGAGAACCTGGAATTTACTTTTTAGAGGTAGCTCAGCTCTAAGGCTCTCTGTCAAAACATGGGAGACCAAGGACTTAAGAAGATTTCTGATTTTCATGACCTCAAGAATAAGAAAAGAAATACAAAGCCTCACATTTCTGCCATTTCATAGGATAAGGAAATATGAAACATCAAAATAAAATATCTGGGCCGGGCGTGGTGGCGCACGCTTGTAATCCCAGTACTTGGGAGGTGGAGACTGGAGGATCCGGGTTCACGGCCAGCCTCAGCTACTTAGTGAGGACCTCTGCAACTCAGTGGGACCCTGTTTCAAATAAAGAAAAAAAATAGGGCTGGGGGTGGAGCTCGGAGGTAGAAAGCCCCTGGGTTCAATCCCCAGTACTGCAATATATATATATATATATATATATATATATATATATATATGTCTGGAATGTACAGGAATATGTTGTTTTGTGTCTTCATTGTTTATTATTGATATAAATTAAAAATTCTTATTTTGTACTAACCATCATGTTTGCTGTGATAAGACTTCTTCTTAGCACTGTGATCTGGGCTTATTTTGGGGGTTGCTGTCAGTAAGGATAGACTCTTTAAAAACATATGGGAGCACCCAAAGTTCAAAGGCCCTGTAGGGAATTAACGACATGTCAGCGAGGTGCCTAACCCCTAAAGAATAGGATTCCCAAGATTATATATTTGTGCAACTTTCTCAAAACTTTCAAAAGTATAAATATGTAATTTTATTTTCTATTCAGTCCAGTAGTAGAAAAGATAAGGGCCAGTTAGTAAGGTTTGCTATATACATTCCTGTCTCCAGTGATTTCTGGTAGAGATGGGGAAGGTAGAGAGTTTTTTCCTGCATCTGCTTCTTTTTAATTACCTTCAGCTCAAAATATTGCTTATGTTAAGGTGGCATTTTCTAGGGTAGCATGATTTGAACTCCTTCACTTATAAGTGGATTTTCAGCATTCATGAAGAACAAGTAGGAGTTTTTGGAAAAAGAACACATTTACTTCCAGGAGTTATATGAAATTTTTTTCCCCTTCACAAATGAACATCAATGCCAAGTGAGCCACTTTTAGTCATAGCTGGTGGAACTGGACACGGCCAGAAAGTAATTGTCGGCAGAGGACTCTAAAATCTACCAAGGGCAAATGTATAAATGCAGAGCACTTTTTTATTTCCAAATGCATTTATACACAGTATCTCTGTCCAAAGAGCTTCAACACAGTTTCCAAAACAAAACAATACAAGACAAAATGCATTTGGTTGTTTCAGTTGTCTGTCATTTATTGACATTAGTCATGGAGCCGTGGGACCAGCATTTTGAGAAACTTGTCATTTGTGTGACTGTGAAAAGAAACCACAGCAAATTAAAAGAACATTTTTAGGTTGCAGTTGGACTGACACTCTGGGCAGACCCGGTACTTGTAACCTAGACGTGTATGTAACCCATTTCTTACTCTGTACTTTTAAGATGACACTGGCTATATAATTCAAATAATTTTTTTTTTGTGGTACTGGGGATTGAACGCAGAGGTGTTCTACCTCCGCGCTACACCCCCGGCCCTATTTTTTATACTTTATTTTGAAACTGGGTCTCACGAAGTTGCGGAGGGCCTCACTAAGTAGAGAGAGAGAGAGACAGGGAGAGGGAGAGCGAGCGAGCTGAGGCTGGCCGCGAACCCGGATCCTCCGGTCTCTACCTCCCAAAATACTGGGATTACAAGCGTGCGCCACCACGCCCGGCTTTCAAATAATTTTTACCAATGGAAAAATCAAGAAATTATCTAGTGATACAAAAATCTCACTGCTTTTTACAGCAAACACTAGATATGTGCTTAGCATGGGCCAAGTGTCAATGCCCTCTAGCCAAAGACCACCTAGAATACATCTGTATTTGAATAAGTTCAGCTTTTTGCTCATTGCAGTGAATGAACAAACATTCTATAATGAATTGGTAGTTGAATGTCCCCCAAAGGCATTAAAAGGCTTGGTCCCCAAGGTGGCAGTGTTGGGAAGTTCTGTGGACGGTTAGGAGGTGGAGCCTAGAGGGAGGTCCTGAAAAGTAATTGTGGGACCCCAGCCTTTTGCTATCTCTTTGTTTCCTGGCTTGAGTGGTGAGCTGTTTTCTCTGCCACATGCCAGAGGCCCAAAACAAAGGGACCACTCAGCCTTGGGCTGGAATTTCCAGAATTGTAAGTCAAAATAAACCTTTTTTTTTTACATGTTAGTTACCTCAGGTATTTCATTATAGTGATGGAAAGCTGACCAGTACAGGAAACATGGGGCTTCTCAGGAAGAACCTATTAGTTTCTGGCTTATTCCAGGTACTTTTGTGGAAGGTTTAAGGAAGCAGGAGTTTGCTTTGGACTGGATGCTGTCAGGAAGCAGAGAATGGGTGATCCCAATCAGCTGACCTATTGAGGGGCCTGACTGGATGGACGAGGCTGGGCCCATAATTGGTAAAGAAGCAGTCATTCAGCTTGCGGGAGGGTGTTTGGAATTTTGTCTTGGAGAATGTTCACATTAGCCCTGCCTGGCACAGGTTGGTCTTGTTTCTTCTTGAATGGTTGTGGTTACAGAGTAGCTTTGCCTTCTGCAGATGCTCTATGAAATTGTCTATGGTCAGTAGGAGAAACTAACTTTGAGAACCTAGCTGCCAAGACAGTTTGTGGCAATACTGGGACCTAGCTGATGGAATCAGGTCAGATCCTTCTCACAGGGATGATCCAAGGGCTGTGAGAATACGGCATAAATTCCTTAGACCTTTTACAGTCTAGTTTCAGAGAAAGATTTATATATGGAAAGGTATTTACAGACTAGTGTTGGTAGAAGTTTTGGAACAAAAAAGTGTTAAAGAGGTTGACAGAAAGAGACAAATTCTGGGCTGGGCTCCTCTGGCCAGCTTTCTTGGGACAATGGACTTTGAATTATTGAATTATGCTCTGCTAGAGCTAGGTGGGTGTCTTAGGATTTCAACCAGCTCTCTTTCCATTCTTCCCAATGCCAATGCTCAGATGGAAAGTAACTTGTCCAAGCTCACTGCTACGGTTTAGATATTGGATGTCTCTGCAAAGGTTCATGTGTTGGAAGCTTGGTCCCCAGGGTGGTGGTGTTGAGATGGTGTGGAACTTTTTTTATTTGTGCTCCTGGGAATTGAACTCAGGGGCATTCTACCTCTGAGCTACACCCCATCCCTTTTTGTTTTTATTTATTTATTTATTTATTTATTCATTTATTTATTTATTTTGTTTTGAAACAGAGTCTTGCTAAGTTGCTGAGAGTTTCACTGAATTGCTGAGGCTGTCCTCGAACCTGTAATCCTCCTGTCTCAGCCTCCCAAGTACTGGGATTATAGGCATACACCACCACACCCAGTTTGGTGTGGAAATTTTAAGAGGCAGGGCCTAAGCCCACCTTGCACTCAGAAGGGATTATTATTCTCTTGGAGTGAGTTCTATAGAGAAGAATTCATAAGAGCCTGAGCCTGATCCCCGAGTCTCTCTTTGGCTTCTTGTTTGGTGATGTGAGCTCTTTCTCACACACATGCTCCCGCCACGATGTGATGCAGCCAACGGGCCCTCACCAGAGCTGAACCAATTCCAGCACCATGCTCTTAAACCTCCAACACTGGGAGCTAAATAAACCTCTTTCTTTCATAAATAGTCTACTCAGGGTATTTTATTGTAGTAATAAAAAACCCTCATTTGTGTAAACATAAGTTGGGTTTTTTAATAAGTGTGAGCCTTAGGAAAGCAGAAAGAGAAAGGCCATTAGGGTGGCAAGGGTGGCGGGATGGCAATTCTTGAAGTAAAGATTATGTTGTATAAGTTTAGTGTGTGTTATGGGAAGGAGCAGCCCATTTGTCTGTGGTAGATGGAATGTGGAATGGAGTTAGTCTTGGGCAAAGGGCTAAGTAATAGGTTGGGGCCAGATTACTCAAGACCTAGAAGGTGGAAATGTGGAGCCATTGAAGGTGTTTGAAGGGAGTCCCATGAGATCACAAGAAAAAGTAAGAAGAGAATTGCAGTAATTCCAATGTTTCTAATAGCAGTGGCTTTCATACTGTTTTGACCATAACTTATAGTAAGAAACATTTTTTTTGTGGTACTGGGGATTGAACCCAGTGGCATTCTACCTCTAATCTACACCCCAGTTCTTTTTATCTTTAATTTTTTTGTTTTGAAATAGACTCTCACTAGGTTGCTGAGGGTCTCACTAAGTTGCTAAGGCTGGCCTTGATCCTGCTATCCTCCTGTCTCAGCCTCCCAAGTACTGTGGGATTACAGGTGTGTGCCACCATGCCAGGCTAAGAAGATAAATTTTAATTGAAATTCAACACATATACACCCCACACTGAAACTTAAATTTAACAAGAGTTAACCTTACTACATATGCTATGCTGTTTTCCATTTCATTCGATTACATTCTAGCTTTCTCTAGTCTATTTCATGCTGATTTTTACCCACTAAATTGAGTTTTCTATCTAGTAAGGAATGTCCTAAAATTTGAAAAATGCCAGTGTAAGAGGATGAGGTGAGGGGGGAGTAGGTGTGGGATGGCTGTTGGTAGGTGTCAGCAATAGTTCATTTATGAAGAAATTCATTAATTTATTCCTTTGAAAAAACATTTATGAAGTATCTCCTACATATAGGCATGAAGGTACAAAGACACTCAGGTCTAATAATGCCTTGAAGGGCTCATGGTCAGTAGGGGAAACCAGGCCATTCACTGTTGAATTCCTCTAATAGACATTTGAGAAAGTAACACAGGATGATGTAACCCCCTGAGGGAAATAGGGAGGGTTTTCAGAGAAGAGGGTCATTGAGGTGGTTCTTGGAGAATACGTTTGCCAAGGGAGGGGACCAGCGGAGGGCCTCCTAAGTGAAGGAAGGGCACAGTGTGACATGGTGAGGAGGCTCTGAAAGCACAGAGTGAGCTGGATAGGCTTGTCAGATTTAGTAAATAAAAATAGAAGCCACCCAGTTAAATTTGAATGTCAGATAAACAATGAATAATTTTTAGTGTAAGCATTTTCCATAAATCTTTGAGGGGCAAAATATTCCATGTTGCTGGGAACACAGGTGGGCGTGGGCAAGTGGCAGAGATGAGTCTGGAGGTGTGTTGGGATCATGTTGTGAAATATTAGGTGAGAATAAGAAATCTCCCTTGGAGACTCTTGCTCATATCAAAGGCTAATTTGAGAATAATTATAGAATGCTTGAGAAGAAATTAGCAAAATGTGCACAAAAATATGTAACCCTGAGTCCTTAGCTTATTAACAATAAAGGTAGAATATGAACATGTGGGTGGAATGATTCTTAATTATTAAAGATTATTAATATAATTCTCACCTTTTATCCTCCTGATTTCAATTGTTTCTAAGATGTCTTTGTCTGGATGTTTATTTGAGAAGAGAGAATGAAAACATTTTTGCCACATATACTGATTTCTTATTCATTCCAACCCAAAGGTAGAGTTTAGGTTAATAGTTATGGAATTAATTACATGTGTGTAATTAACCAAGTGAATCTTGGCTCTTAAGCAATTTCCTAAATGGAGCAGACATGGGTTGTCTGTCTTTCATCCCCTCTTTCTGCTCCCCATTTGTGGAAATAGCTCCAGCAACCCTTTCATATCCACTCTTTTTTTTTTTGGTACTGGGGATTGAACCCAGGGTCTTGTACATGTTAGGCAAATGATTTACCGCTGAGCTACATCCACATCTCTTCTTAAATTTTACTTTGAGACAGGGTCTCACTAAATTTCTCAGGCTGGCCTCGAACTTGCAATCAATCCTCTTGCCTCAGGCTCCTGAGCAGCCAGGAGTACAGGTGTGTACCACTGTGCCTGGCTCTACCTCCTCTTCCCAGCATCCTATGGATCACTCCTGGCAGGTCAGGGGAGAGACCTGATCTAAGCCAGACCATAGTTTAGTGTCTCCTGTGGTCATTTTTGTTAACCTTAAACTCGGGAGCTCGCAGTAACCATGTTCTTTTTGCTATATGGATTGGGAAATCCCATGAAGCCAGTCGATACTGTAGAATTCAGTGAAGCAGCAATTCAGTGAAGAAAGGAGACAGAGTGTGAGCACTGGTGTTCAAAAGCATACAGAATGAAATAATAATAATAATAATAATAATAATAGTAATAATAATAAAGTAGATGGAATGAGAGTGAAGAGAAGAGAGTGAAGAGAGTCAGAGAGGGGAAGAGAGAGGTAGAGAGAAGGAAGGGTGAGCTTGAGTGCGCACAGGTCCCAGCACTGGTCTAGCCCTTGATCCATTGCCCAGGATGCACTGGGGCCAGGAGAGCTGAGCACAGGTTTGGGGGGGTTAGGTAGGACCGAAAGTGGGACAGGGAAGAAGATGAGACAATCTGACTGCCAGCGATTCTCCAGTACTCTCGACATTTCTAAGAGAAGAACAGGTTATTCAAGATAGCATTATCTGAGGGAAAGCTTGGCTCAGCGTGCGCTCAAAGCAGGACAAAGTGGACAAGGGCTCCCTGGAGGGAAGGGCAACCTGTGAACCTGGATGGGAAAGAAAATTATACCTGGATTTTTATAAACCTTTGAAATTAAGCACTTCCTTCTGATATCAATAGCAACAGACCCCCGTGGTTTGAGTGGAACCTGTGGCTTTGTCAGTAACAGAAATCACTGATGTATTCAAGTTATATAACTATTGTTGCAGGTTTCTCTAAATACTTTTATGCTTCTTGCTACTTTGGAATTATGGTAATTATCAGGTGAAATTATAGGTAATCATTAATAAAGAAGCACATATTTACCAAAATGTCCTTGATAATGACTGTGCATTGTGCACTGTGCCTGCCCTGGGTTAGGGATTAATGAGTGTTAACTGATGTCACCACCACCATCACAGGACTTGGTCATATGTCTGTTTTGTATCATATTTCAATTCCCATTTCAGAGTTGAAGGAAAAGAAGGTGTTTACTAAATACTGGTCAAATTTGATAGAATTATCAGCCTTGTGATTTCTTTTGGATATGATTATATACTAGAAAATTTCAGGGCTTTATAAGCACCATTCATTTGTTTATAAAATAATTTATGCATTCACCTGCCAAATATTTACCTATCAGGTACTCTAGTTTGGTCCGTCTGTTCAGGTGATGTTTGTGTGGTTGGAGGGTGGATGTTGGTGGAAGGGGCAATACATGGGAATAAGTATTTAAAATCTATTTGTTCAACGTCAGCTCTTCCAGCCCTATCTCTGTTTACTCCAGAAAACTCAAGGAAAATGCTACCATCTGTTTTTAGCACCCTGCTCAGTGCCTCAGGCCACTAGAGAAGCTGAGAAATAATGCAGACCCTGTTTACAGTATTCTTTTTATAGGTCCCGTCTAGAAACTGAGGTATAACTTCTTTTCGATTATCTGGTGATTTAACTGCTTTTTGTATCATCTTCACTGAGTTGCTTTGAAAAGAAAGCCAGAGGACCTGGCCAGGTCAGACTACTTTCTGTAGGGTTGAATAGTAGTGGCCCTAAAAGGTATGTTCAAGACCTCACCTGTACTCCTTCACCCTTGCCATGCCTTTGATTTCGACCCTATTTGGAAATAATCTTTGCGCATGTAGTTAAGTGAAGTATCTTGAGATGAGATCATCTTGGATTTAGGGTCACCCCTAAATCCAATGACAGTGTCCTTATAAGTGACAAAAAAGGAGAAGGCATAGGTCACACAGGATGAAGGTCATATGATGAAAAGGTAGAGATTGGAATGATGCAGCCACCAGAAGGACACCAGGAGTCACCAGAAGCTGGAAGAGGACTGTGGGGACCATCAAAGCATGCTGTGTGTTAGGCTTCCTTGCCTCCTTGTGGTGAAGAATGCTGCTGTTTATGAAAGAGAGCTAAGCATATCCTTGAGGAGGCCATATTGCTTAATAACACTGTGCCCTGGCTAGGTGCCACTTTTGTTCTGATTTGCTATTGTCAGGGGTGAGCTATGGTTGGAATGCATACACAGCATTCTGCATGTTCCACCCTGGGCAGCAGTGAGCATATCTAATGCCATTCTATTCTGCAAAGCCACCTTCCACATCTGGGTGGTTTCATACATCAAAAGGGAAAGAGGCCAACGGGACATATTTAAAGCCTTGACAACCTGTTGGGTTAAGGCTTCCCCTGTAGTTCTACATCTATAGTACCACCCCTGGAACAAACAAGGACATAGTTCTTGGGGCAACCATTCAGCGATTGGATAGATTACGGACCAGTTCACCTGTTCTATACAAAAAGGTGCTTATAAGCGCTACATGTTCCCCCATCAACCAGCTCACCCGTTTTCTATAGCATATCCCAACAAGGGTGGGGCATTATTATGGTCTTGGCACAAGAAACCCTCTATTATACTGCATTGTTCATCCCATTCTGGGCTGGTGGTTCCAGGTTCGTAAAGTAGTCCAGTTGTCTATAGTAGCAGGGGCAACTTGCCACAGGAGACCTTCAGCTGCCTCCGCTGGTAACTCCATGAAAACCCAGAAATGGGAGGTGTTGTATAATCTTGCAAAGGCGTGTGCCCAGGAAAGCAGTCTGTTCCCTGCCATTAACCTCTATAGTAGGACAGAGAAGAAAGAGAGACCATCATAGGTAAGTCCTTCCCTTCTGGGAAAATGCAGGCAACATGCTCGTTTTGTGAGAGAATAGTGGCCGCTCGAGGGCAATGGTACCACACCAAAGCACCCTAGGTAGGAGGTAAGGGGTTAGGAACATCCTCCACATTACACAAGGGAATAGGCCATAGTCTTATGACCTGTGTACCTTTCAAAATCGTGCCTTCTGCCCATGGAGGAAACATGACCTGTACTGGGCAAGGCTAGGCAGCTATCCAAGTGTCCAGTTGTAACTGGGCCTTCTATCCCAGGCTCCATGGCTCAGGAGTGCAACCCATGGCCCCTGAGAAACCTGCATTCCAGGGCCACTCCCAGACATCTTGCCAGCCTGGGGCCAAGGGTTTAGGGTTAGGGAGTAAAAGGGTTCCTCCTTTCACCTCTGGTCACAATCAGGGTTCCTCCAAGCTTCCTATTACTTTCAAAGTTCGGAGCATTCCTGCTGTTAGCTTATCTTAAGGGGGCCTGCTCAGTGTGGCAAGGTTGCTCATTTAAAAGATGCACTGCCACGGCACTTGTGCCTGCTATCTCTTCCAATGGGGGGGGGGCAAGGCCTTCAGCTTCTCTTTTAAGAGTCCAATGAAGCATTCAATCATTCCAGCCCCTTGGGGCTGGTAGGGAATATGTAACTGTCACTGTATACCATTGTCCTTAGCCCAGGTCTGTACCTGTTAGCCTGTAAAATGAGTACCTCTGTCACTTGTCACTACTAAGCTAAAGTGTCGGCAGCATTGTTACCAGGGGCCTTTCAAAGCCTATGCCCTGAAAGATGTATAATAGCTCCTTCCCAGACCCTGTTTTCACAGGTCCTCCCACATATCCTTGCCCCACAATGGGCGATTCCAAATCAAGCAGTCTTGTGCTGCCCAAGGTTAGTCCTCAGTAGACTGCCCAGCTGTCTGTACAGACATACAATGGCCCAATCTCCTTCATGAGAACTGACCAGACCACCCAGAGCTTGATTGGAGCACATCCAGTACCAGTCTCATACCAAAACATTTCTGTGGTGGGCTGTAAGGCCACAGTCACCCACATGGGTGACTGCCCATGACAGGAGTCATCAGTATACCATGCTTCCAAGAGTAGAGGGGCTCTCCCTTTCTTATAGGTATTTGGGGCATCTCCCACTTCCATGGGTATACCACACTTCCTCGGTATTGGGGCTTTCCCTTCCTCATAGGGACTTGGGACATCTCCTATTTCTGTGAGCTCCCTTCCTCATAGGGACCTTGTACTCATTGACAGCCCATCCCCATTGCTGGAGAGTGGCTTGGAGACTGCATGAAGCTGCTTCTAACTCTAACTCTGTAAGAGAATCAGAGATTAGCATAATATCATCAATAGAATGGTGCAACTATACAGCCTCAGGCTTCTGCCAAAGGGGCTAAATCCTGTGCCATCAGACCATGACACAAGGTGGGACTATGCAGATATTCCTGGGGCAATACCAAAATGTCTATTGCCACCCTTTCCAGGTAAAAGCAAATTGTTCTTGGCTTTCCAGAGTAATGTCAATGGAGAAAAAGTTTATTCGCTAAGTCTAACATAATGGAACTGTTCCAGTTTATGCGACAGGCGATCCATCAACTCTGAAATGTTGGGTACCACTGCATGCAAAGGTGGTATCACTTTATTTAACTCCTGATAGCCCACTGTCATGTGCCAGGAACTGTCAGTTTTTTGCACTGGCCACAAGGGAGAGTTGAATGATCTATGAGCCAGGCAAATTACACTTGCCTCTTCTAGCTTTAGGATCATTTGTCCAATTTCCTCATGCTCCCCCTGGTAACTTGTACTGCCATAAATTCACAATCCTCTTGACTTGGGTGAATTGTAAGGGAGCATGATGGGGATGGCCTCTAGTAATAGTCTTTACCACATGTACCTGTCTCTGGACTTCTCCAGTAGTTGTCTGCACAGTTAATCCCTGTAACACGTCCACTTCAAGGAAGTACTCAGCTGTGGGGGATATATATATGTCATACTGCTTAGGAGGCAAAGTCTGATTCCCAAAATCACCGGAGCACATCTAACTGTAATGAGACAGTCTCCATAATCCTCTATGGCAACCTTAGATCTGGTAAATTTGTCTGAATTGCCGAAAAGAAGGGCACTGTCTGCTCCAGTATCAGTGCCTGGATGTGTTGCACATTGTGGGGGGACCAGTAGTCAATTTTACATGTGGCCCTAGGTTAGCCGGTTCCCCCACTAACTGGGTACCCTGGCCAAGTCTCTGGTCTAGCTCGCAGCCACCATTGTGGAGGTCCGCAGCATGTGCTATCCATTAGAGTCCTGACTCACTCCATGACGCTGCTGGGGCCCATGCAGCCTGGACGAGCCTGCTGTGATCGAACTTGAGGGGCTCAGGGCTGGTGCATCCCTAACCACACCAGCCTCTGTGCTCCCAGAGTCCACAATTTCACTGCTGTAGCCAAAATGTTCTGCCCAGCCTGTGGAGCTGCGGATGCACACTGGAACATTAGGCTCTAGCATGTTTAAAGCCTTCTGAAGCCCCTCTGGCTGTGGACACACCTCGCCTCAATCCTCTGGGTCCACGTGGCCAGATATTCCACTACTGGGAACCATGGAGAGGCCGGGGGCCACATTCCCTCCATCCTTGGAACTGCTCCTCCAGAAGGGTGTGGAGGCACTCACCTCATCCTGCTGACTATGCCAAGTGTTAGGGGCTCTGTTAGGAGCCAGCTAAGGTTGTAGGGGGAGTTTTGGCTCTGAGATTCCCAGCGAAAAGAATGCATGTGTAGTCACCATCTGGAGGAGAACAAACAGCAACTCCATTCAGAGACCCATTCCTTGTATAGGGTTCTGGGCAAAATGGCACATGTCCACACTACCGTGATGTGTACATACATGTTACACTTTGCCTAGTCATATTTACATAGCTATACATCTATGACTGCATGAGATGTGTGCACATCTGCGGCTGTGTGACATGTACGCACATCTGTGGCTGTACGGGGTCATGTCTTCACCACTGGCCTGTACTTCCTCTGGGCCACCACAGGTGTATAAACTGGACTGAGACAGTCTAGTGCGGGGGTGCATGGGTGTGTAGACATGTGGACACTTGGATAGCAGATGTGTGGATGTGCTATGGGGAAGTCTCCAGGCAGAGCTTTCCTGTACCCAGTTGGCCGCCACTGGGTACTGGAGGCCTAGGCCTCCTGTTTTAGCCTGCTGCAGCTGGGATAAAGCCATGTTTTACCCCCACCTCAATGCCTCCCTTCTTTTACTTATAGATGGACCAGATTGAACCTGCAACTTCTCAACCTTGGTCGGTTGCACAACAAGGACTCTGCGGGGAGTGTGGCCCTGTTGACATCTTGATTTTGGACTTCTGGCCTCCAGAATTTTAAGGGAATGAATTTCCATTATTTTAAGCCACAAAATAATTAGGAAGTTAATACATTTACACCATTTGCATACGGTATAGAGACCACGCCAGTGCTCGGCCAATCTGATGGCTTGAGTGCCTGATGTGCATTCAGGAGCAGCTTCACCCATTTTCCACTGATTCAGAATCCAGCCCAAATTGATTTTAAGCTTCATGAATCTATTTTTATCTCTTTTCTCTAGCTATTTGCTCTCTTTTTCTGCTTTTATGGTAGAGTCACAGCATTAAAAGCTCTGATCATTTCTCTCCAGTGCATTCAGGGGTTGTGTCTATGGGCCAAGGGAGTGACTATCTCCATCTGATTGTTTTTTCTTTCTTTTTTTTTTTTTGGTACAGAGGATTGATCGCACCTCTGAGCTACATCCACATCCCTATTTTATTTTTTTGTTTGAAACAGGGTCTTGCGAAGTTGCTGAGGATCTCACTAAGTTGTTGCAGCTGGCCTCAAATCTAAATCCTTCTATTTCAGCTGCCTAAGTATTGGGATCAATCATAGGTGAGTGCCACCACACCTGGCTATCCCCATCTGATTTGATACTACACCATCAGGCTTCTCTCCTGTTGTGAAAGTTCAGAATGCAAAAACTGGAGGGGACCTGTGGGATATCAAGTCAAGAAGGGTTGGAGGAGCCTGGCGTGGTGGCGCATGCTTGTAATCCCAGTACTTGGAGGCTGAGACTGGAGGATCTGGGTTCATGGCCAGCCTCAGCTACTTAGTGAGGCCCTCTGAAACTTAGTGAGACCCTGTTTCAAAATAAATAGTAAAATAGGGCTGGGGGTGTAGCTCAGAGGTAGAATGCCCTTAGGTTTAATACTCAGTAATTCCCCCCCCCAAATGTTTCAAGTAGGACAAAAGTCAGTGCATGTATGCACTTGTGTGTCTTTGTGTTTGCATGCATGTGTGTGTGTGTGGGCAAGAAGCAGGATCTTGGCTTCAGAACCTAAGCTGTGCCAAGTCTCTGACTCCACCAACGCAATGGGAATATTCAAGGAATGTGCTGGTATCTGCTCCTTAATTTGATTTTGTGAATCCTATAGAATTTCTCATGTCAGAAAAGAGAATCTTGTTTTCAGGAAAGAATCAAGTTGAGACTTAGTGCAATCCTTTTCTGTTTTCTGGGTATATGTGAAGTGTTTAACCAACCTAAGCGAAAGAAGCCAGTGTGTTTCACTGGGTCCTTGGACTGTGCAGGGACAGTGTTTGGACCAAAAAGGCTTTTGCAAAAACTTTTGTGGATTTCTCTTTGCTGGGAGTGGTCATGGGTGGTCATCAGATGGTAGTTGACTTTCTTTGGAAAGAGAAAACTTAGCTTCCCCCCCATTTTTTCACTTCTGGGAATTACTCCACCTCCCATCCTCAAAGAAGCTCATCCCTTCTTATCCAGATACTTTCCCTCTGTTGTCAGGAGAAAGGAAACTTTAACATAGTACTACTGAGGAGGCGGGCTTCCTGTGGAGAGCATATTTATGGATTGGGTCACTTTATTGGGTTTTGGCCATTTACAGGAATGACTGGGAGTTTCTTGGTAAAGAATTTGAAGTACGGGAAGAGAAAATGGGAGAATATCAACTTGGTGCAAGAAAAATGGTCAATGTGAGAGGGAGGGAGACTTTTTGAGTATTTTGCATGCCCTCCCTACTATTCCTAGGAATTTGTGTGGAGTCTTGAGCAGTGAAGAATGAAGCTCTTCTGTCCTGTAGTATCTTCACATCGTGACTCAGCTACACGCAGAGGGCTTACGCAACACCTCTATCCCAGCTCACTGGGAGCAGAGTGGCCTGGCAGAGGACTAGAGCAGAGACAGGAGCATGCTCCACAGAAGCACCTGGAGCAAGAGGAGGAGTCCTGTCGCTACTTCAGGAACCTCCAGGAATACATGGGAGAGGGAGGAGGGCAGGAAAGGGCGAGATTCTACTATTATGAGTGGGAAGTGGAACCAGAGAAACAGGGTTCTGTTTTTATTACATGTTTCTTTTCTGGTGACCTTGATTTTTGTCTCTCTGCTGGAGTGACCTGGGAAACACAGCTTACATTAGGGTTACAGACCTGTCACATTTATCAAAAAGGTTGTCATCGCTGGGACTCATTGAAAAACTATAAGCTCACTTTAAAAAGCCAATGAAAAGAACTTACAAGACTTGTTGCAATTTAGTGAAAATGATCAATAATTTATTTTGCATACATGTGGGTAATAAACTCGAGTTCCAAAATAAATATCCAGGGTTAGAACCTATTAAGGGCATCATGACATTTCTCCTACACCCATTATAAACTTGCAATCATATGGCCAAAAGCTGCACCTGTAATGACAAGGTAGATTTTGTCTTGCGCCCTCCCCTTCTCTGCTTCCTGGAAGAGCTCAGGGATAAAGATGTGTAATGCTTCTGAGCTGGAGCTAGGCTCAGTTCAGGCTTCTTCCTAGTTCTTTGAATCAAAGTAATGGTTTAAAGAGCTTCCAAGAAGCATGCATCTCTGTGGCCTTCCTCTCCCCCCAGGCCTCTTTCATCCATCTTAAACCTATTAGGCGGTTTCCAGTATCTGGGAGTATTTTAGTATCTTGCTCCAGAGCTGCTCTCTTCCTGGAGTAGCTGAGGACCCTGAAGATCAGGGACAGCTTCCAGGTTGCCTTTAATTATGGGGAAACATCACCTTTTCTTTCTTTTTTGTTTTTACTTTATTGGTGCATTGTAATTATATATCATAGTGAGGTTCAGAGGGATAGAAACATACATATCGCTCATTGTGTGTTACCTTCTGGGTCCCTCCCCATGCCCACTTCCCCACAGATAATATTTACATTGATACAGATAAATTCATGCATGAACAAAGAATTATTAGAATTGTTTCCATCATCAGATCTCCCCTTTCTCCTCCCCACCTCACTCCCCAAATTCCTCTCCCCATATCTATTAGTGTCTCTCCTCATTTATCTGAAATCCTCTTTATTTCCCAGTGTCTCTCTAGCAGCCACATATGAGTGAAAACATATGATCCTTCACTTTCTGTGATTGGCGAATCTCACTTAGCATAATATCCTTGAGTTCCATCCATTTTCTTGCAAATGACATGAATGTGCTCTTTTTTATGGCTGACCATAATTTGTAATCCATTAGTCTGTTGACGGATACCTATGCTGGTTCCAAATGACACAATATGGCTAGCATAAATTGTGCTGCTATAAACATGGAAATGCATGCACACCTTTAGTAATCTGACTTTAATTCCTTTGGGAAGATCCCCAAGAGTGGTATGGCTGGGGCAAATGGTGGCTCCATTGTCAGTCTTTCAAGGAACCTCCATACTGATCTCCTTAGCAGCTGTACTAATTTGCAATCCCACCAACAGTGACATCTGCCTTTTCAATCCACTCCTTTGGCTACTGAGCTTTTTGTGCACTGTGCTGTGCTAGGCAGAGTGGGAGTATTTGCTGGCTCCAACACATCACCTCACCTTTAGGAGTATTGGGGAGAAGAATCAGACACTGAAATTAGAGACAGAAGAAAGCAAACACCAGAACCATGGTGTCACGTGATAACGAAGAGCTTGGGTTCTGGGGTCAAAGACAATTCTATTCAAATCTCAGCTGCCAATAATATTTGTGAAATGAATTAATGTTTGTGCAGTAACTCATTCCTTTCAGTTGCTGAGTAGTATTCCATATTATAAGACTACTTGACAATCTCTTATACTTTCACTGATTTTATTCTGTTTTGATTATCTTAAATAAAGTTATTTTGAACATTCATGTACAATAAAAAAAAATCTCAGCCACCAGGAGGACATTGGTGGAAGTTTTTACACTTCCATTAAGCCTCAGTTTTCTCATCTATAAAATGACATTCATAACAGTACTTGCCTCAGAGGTAGGGTTGTCCCTAGGGTGTACAGGCCCCAGGCAGATATTATTGTAGGTTCCCCTAAATGAGCCAGCTGGCACCATTGTGGCAGCCAAATCTCATGACATCTTGCAAAAGAAATCTAGCTGTGGTCAGTGGGATTTGCTCTCTTGTCTACCCTTCTGGAACCAGGGTGGGCCACTGGCCCTGGGACAGCCCACAGGTGGGATTCTTGAAGCTTGTTGGCTCCAGTTACCCCACACCTATGGGAAGGCATTGGCAGGGACCTGGAAAGACTGTGGGAAAGAGCTTCAGGAAAGCACAGTCCCCTGAGGCATGGCACGGGGGCATGGGCCTTTCACTTTCTGCATTTGCTCCTAGGTTATTATGGGGATGAAAACAGTTAATTTGTATGAAAAGCATCCAGACAATTAGCACAGCTACTAGCACGTGATAAGCTCTCAGAAATGAGCAACAATAAGGCCCGGACTCCTGAATTTGCACAATCATTCCTGTAGGGATTTACCAGAGGGAGGGGATTTAGGGGGTCAGAGGCCATTGGGGTGGGAGAGCTCAGAGAAGGTGTCACTGGGCAGATGAACTGTGGGATGGCACTGAAGGTGCCATCGGGACACCACCAAGCCACCAGCTGTGGAACAATGAGATGGAGACTTGATTAAACTAGTGTGGTTTGAGTGCCCCCGCCAAGGGTTGCGGATGTTAATGATGGGGTGTGGGGTGTCTCCCCCAAGCTGGCTCTCCCAGGAGCAGTATTTCTCCTGACTTCACTGCTGGCTTGAGTTCATGCTCACCTGCCTGAGCAACTGGGCTGCCCAGGAGGCCTGAGAAGCACTGCTTACATTAGGAACAGAGGTGTCTGCTAGGGAACCTCAAAAAGGGTTTATGCCACAAATTAAATTAAAATTTAGGCCAGGCGTGGTGGCGCATGCTTGTAATCCCAGTACTTTGGGAGGCGGAGACCGGAGGATCCGGGTTCGCGGCCAACCTCAGCGCGCATGCACGTGTGCGTGATCTCTCTCTCTCTCTCTCTCTCTCTCTACCTAGTGAGGCCCTCCGCAACTTTGTGAGACCTGGTTTCAAAAATAAAGCATAAAAACATAGGGCCGGGGGTGTAGCGCGGAGGTAGAACGCCCCTGCGTTCAATCCCCGGTACTGCAAAAAAAAAAAAAAATAAATAAAATTCAGGAAATACAAACTGAAATGGGAATTTTTAAATGTGTAGCCCCAACTAGGCAAGCTGCCCAGCGAGGAAGCAGCTCTGAGGATGAGCAACAGTTGCACCCCATGGCGGTGATGCACCTGCGGAGCTGGCAGTGATCTCTCAGGCAGCGGGCTCCATCACATTTGGACTCTGCTGCCCGTAGGCCCTAGGACCCATTCCCACAGCAAAGGAGGGGTCTCAGCCTTAGCAGGCAAATCCTCAGACCCCAGGTCCTGTCCTCTTACCTTTTAGCACGGACACTTCGGGAAAGATGAGGATGAGAAAAGGCCATTGTCCTTAGCACAGGCGGATGGAGCCAGGGGGCTTCCACACATCTGGCTCAGAGAAGAGACTTCGAAAGCAACCCTGGTTTTCTTTGTGCATATGTGTTTTATACTTTTACTGGTGCATTGTAATTATACATCATAATGAGGTTCAAAGTCATAGAAACAAACATGTACTCAGGGCTTGGTGTGTTTCGCCTCAAGTCCCACCCCTTCCCACACATAATGGTGAGGTTGGTGGTGATCCCTTCATCCATGGGCACAGCATAATTTGAACTGTTTCTTTCATCAGTTCTTCCTTTTCCCTTTCTCACCTCTCTCCCCTTATCCCCTTCTGCTATTCTACTAGTTATTCTCCTCAATTATCTAAAGTTCTTTTTGCTTCCTATTTTCTCTCTACCTTCCACAAATGAAAGAAAACATTCGACCCTTGACTTTCTGAGACTGGCTGATCTCAGTATATTCTCTAGTTCCATTCATTTTTTTGCAAATGACATAATTGTGTTGCTCTTTATGGCTGAGTAAAATTTCTTTGTGCATATAGACCACATTTTCTTTATACATTCATCTGTTGATGGATAGATGTGTTGGTTCATAATTTGGTTATTGTGAATTGTACTGCTATAAACATAGATATGCATGTATCACTACAGTATTCTAACTTTTGGAAAGATACTGAGGAGTGGTATGGCTGGGTCATATGGTGGTTCTATTCCTAGTCTTTTGAGGAATCTCCATACTGATCTCCATAGTGGTTGTACTAATTCACAATCCCACCAACAATGTATGAGAATTCCTATTTCCCCACATCCTCTCCAGTATTTATTATTGTTTGTGTTCTTGATGATTGCCATTCTAACTGGAGTTAGATGGAATCTCAGTGTAGTTTTGATTTGCAGTTCCCTAAAAAAGGAATACACAGAAAATTGGGCCAATGCAGAAAAACATAAAGAAAAAAATGCCTACAGTCCCTGAACTCTGAAATGCCTCTGTTAGCATGTTAGTGCATAATGAATCACATTCAAATTTTTTATTTTATTAAAGTAACAGCGGGCATCAGAGTTCTTCTTTGGGGTGAAATTTTCTTTTTTTCTGTTTGAGAAAAATAAAATAATAACATTTTCTGGATTTGGGGGAGACAACAGTTTGTCCCTTGGTATGGGAAGGGGAATCATGAGAAGTAGAGGCTGGTTATCTTCTTGAAAAAGGAATTCAGAAATTGGTTTGCTGGAGACACTGTGGCTTTGTGTGAGTGGGTATTTTAGGGTGCTGCAAAGAAGTGTTAATTTGGAGGATTGAAAGTTTGAGGTCAGCCTGGGCAACTTAGAGAGACCCTATCTCAAAATAAAAAATACAAAGGGCTGGGAGTATAGTTTAGTGATAGAGTACCCCTGAGTTCAATCCCCAGTTACCTACCCCCTCCATGTATTAATTTTGTGTGTGGTTCAAGGCTAGTAGCAGAAACATGGTATGAGGAAGGAGGGACTCAGGATGCATGATCCTGAAACCCACAGAGGCTGTGAAAGTCTTGGGGTAGGGATTTGGACCTCCACAAGTTGTGGTGCAACAATAGGGGTGAATCGACCATACCTGCAAATTTGACATCCTCTGGGTTCATGCTAGAAATTTATCTTTGCAATCATAGTGGTATTTTATATATATATATATATATATATATATATATATATGTATATATATATGTATATATATACATATATATTTGAATCTTGTTATATTTTTAAAAACATATTCTTGATAAGCATGTATACACATATTTGTGTGGGCATATAAAATACATGTGCAATTTAAAATGTTTAAACACTGCGATATTTCATTACTTAGATGAAATGCTGATCCCTAAATTTGAACGTCAAGGATGTTTCTATGGTAGTGATTATTAAAGAAGACGTCCTAACCTGATTTTGGTTTAGGGCGCTGAACATTAACTCATTTCCAAAAAAAGCCCCCACAGCTCTGGTCTTTCCTACTCCAAAAGATCCCCAGAAGTGCCCAGGTGCCGTGGTGACTGCTCACACATTGCACTGGGCTGTCTCGGCTACGCATTTCCATGTCCTCCTTCACACTGGGAGCTCCCTGAGCTCAGGAGCCTTGTGTTTTATCTTCAAAGCACAATGTCAATCATTCTGTATTGGTTCAAAACATGTTTTTAAGTAAACACCAGATTTTGAGTCACTGGCAGACTTCCCTCCCCCCATCAAGCTTCTCCATTCTTGCAGGGCTCCAAAGGGGTTGAGTGTCTGTGATTTCTACATCCAGGTAATGGGCTTACATAGATTTTTTTCTCATATGACACCTAATGGGTTTTTCCATGAATATTTTGTATTACCTATTGTTCTGTTTTCTGAAGCTGAAAATGAGTGTGAGGAGGGGCGGAGGAAATGGGAGAAGGAAGAAACAAACCGAAGTTTTCCATTTGCATGACTCTGTATCCTATTATCATTTTGACTTTAAGTAGGTAGACACTTTAAAGATCATATTTCAGTTCTGAAAAGAACTTAATGCTACTAGAGGAATAAACCTATGTCTTGCTATTTTGAATTTGAATGAAGGACATTCATGTACACCTTTCACCTAGTCCTGGTGGTCTTTTTTTTGCCTTTATTGTTTCTAACATTTCTGATACCTGTAGAATCAAGCTATTAACTGAAAGATGGGCTTCTTTTTGCTGGTTGCTGAGAATAATACTATCTTTCAGAACCAACATACTTTGTTTGGTAAATAAGTGTTTTCTCTCCCTTCCTTCCTTCCTTCCTTCCTTCCTTCCTTCCTTCCTTCCTTCCTTCTTCTCTTTCTGCCAGTAGCTTTTGTTAAGAAAAGATGAATCCTGGTGCAGTTTTCTTTTGATGGCAAATAGAATAAACCGACTGGCTACTAGGTAACACGATTTCTTTTTATATTCCTAGACAACTTACTGAAGATCATGCAATACATACAGTAAACTCTGAGTAGAAAGAAATTACAGGTGCATTCCAGACATTTCATTCAACTCATTTTGCCTTCTGTTTCCTTCTCTCTCTTTCATTTTCTTGTTACTTTAACAAGGTTTCAATGAGTTAAGAGCTCGAGACCAAATCATCTAACTGCATGGCTGTTATACTCTCAACAAAAACGAAAACAAAGCCGGGCGTGGTGGCTCATGCTTGTAATCCCAGTACTTTGGGAGGTGGAGACCAGAGGATCTGGGTTCGCGGCCAGCCTCAGCTCTCTCTCTCTCTCTCTCTCTTTACTTAGTGAGGCCCTCCGCAACTTCGTGAGACCCGGTTTCAAAATAAAGTATAAAAAATAGGGCCGGGGGCGTAGCGCGGAGGTAGAACACCCCTGTGTTCAATCCCCGCAAAAAAAAAAAAAACAAAAAACCCAAAAAAAACCAAAAACCAAAAAACAAAAAACAAAAACCCAAAAATGAAAACAAATCTTAAGAACATAGAAATAAATGATGTCTTTAACACAAACACATGTTTTTCAGAGTGCATGAATCTTAGAATCTGACACTAGAAGGGCCCATGGAGGTCAAGTAGCCAAACCCCTGGGAGAATCTATGCCAGAATCCTTTGAGTGATCGTGGCGGACATTGTTACTTGATCACAGAACTTTCCTCACTGTGCAGAGATATGGCCTCAGTGTCCTGCTCAGGAGACCATCCTGGTCTTTCTCTAATAACTAGTGAGAGTTGGTACTTAACATGAAACCTTTTTGCCCAACGTGTCTCAGACATACTACTCACTCTGTGGAATTTCTCTTATAATGCCTTTGACAGGAGATTCAGGGCTTCTTCTAATATCTGCTTCCAATTTATCTCTCTACCTCCCAATAATTGTTTTTTTCTTTTTTGGTATTGGAGATTGAACATGGGGGCATTCCACTTCTGAGTTATATCCCCAGACCTTTTTATTTTAAAACAGGGTCTTGCTAAATTGCTGAGGCTGGCCTCGAACCTGTGATCCTCTTGTCTCAGGATTCCAAGTACTTGGATTACAGATATCTACCACCATGCCTGGCTAGCTCCCAGGAATTCTTTTTTTTTTGTGTGTGTGTGTGGTACCGGGGATTGAACCCAGGGGCGTTCTACCTCTGCGCTACACCCCCAGCCCTATTTTTTATACTTTATTTTGAAACCGGGTCTCACGAAGTTGCAGAGGGCCTCACTAAGGAGAGAGAGAGAGAGAGAGAGAGAGAGAGAGAGAGAGAGAGAGAAAGAGAGCTGAGGCTGGCCGGGAACCCGGATCCTCCGGTCTCCGCCTCCCAAAGTACTGGGATTACAAGCGTGCACTACCACGCCCGGCCCCAGCAATTCTATATATCATGAAGTTCAGCCAAATGGAATGCTCTCTGGTCCCCCCCAAAAGACTTCATTGTTATTATATTACTGTGTAAGTCTTTGGAAGTCCCAGCAGTGCTACCACCCCTAATAGCATTCTAAGCATTCTTTAATGAGCATCCAAGATCTGCCTGTGCAGCAAAGTCTTCTAATCATTCATGCCTCCTTGAATTTCATGTGATCACTTCTTCATTTGAATTCTCACATCTCTGCACCTCATAACAAACTGTAGCAGGTGTTTTGCCAATAAAACTTAAAAAAATTAAGCTGCTTTTCAATTTTTTCTTGGCCAACATTTTTTAGGTTCCAGAACATCTGGATGAAATGTAAGAAGAGTCAGCTAAGCTTGCCAATGTTGGTCTGCTTGGTGACAAAGTACTCTGGATTTCCCCCTCTTCCTATATTTAAATAGAATTCAGTGTTTTTCTTTCCAAAATGAAGCCACTTCATCTTGTTTTCATTGCTCCAGTCAAATGATATCTTAGCAACTATTTTAGAGGCATTTTTTTCAATAGAATATGTTTTTGTACGATGGTAGAGATAACTCTTTATCTTTTTCAGACCATAACAAATGTAGACAGCTCACTAGCCTGGTGGTCATGAATTTCATAGTAAAAACTCACTAACATCTCCATAATATTATCATTCATGATAAAGTAGAAGTCAGAATAAGGTAAGTGTCTTCAAAGGGTGCTCATGTTATGGTATGCTAAAAAAATCCAACCTCAGTGGGGCAAGGTGGTGCACACCTGTAATCTCAGTACTTGGAAGGCTGAGACAGGAGGATTGCAGGTTCAAGACCAGTTGCAGCATCTTAGCGAGACCCTCAGTCAACTGTTTTCAATCATGCTGTAGTTTGCATCTGGGATGTGCCCCAAAGGCTCATGTATCTAAAGGCTTGGTCCCCAGAGGGTTACTACTGGGAGATGGTGGAACCTTCAAGAGGCAGGGCCTAGTGGGAGATCCTTAAGTTATCTGGGACATGTCCCTAAAGGGGGTTGGGGGACCCTAGTCCCTTCCCCTTCTCTTTGCTTCCTTGCCATGAGGTGAGTAGCTTTTTCCACCAAACCCTCCCACCAAGATATTCTGCCTCACCACTGGTGTCAAAGCAACAAGGCCACTGACCATGAACTGAAACCTTCAAAACTGTGAGCCAAAACAAACCTTTCATCTTTTTATGTTGATTCTCTCAGGTATTTTTTTTTTTACAGTGATAGAAAGCTGACTAACACAAACCATAGAGTTAGATTCTTGAGAATAGGGAAATGTGTTGAATGTCAAATTCATTTCAGCTTTTGCCTGGGACACTTTCTAAACTACTACGCAGGGAAGTGGAATCCATATAGAGACCTGCAGTCTCCCTGGGTATAGCAAACAGAGATTGGAGTTGGGTACTACTGAGATAAGTGAAATTTACCTGGCAGGGTACCTAAGAGGAGAAAATTACTTAGAAAATAACATCTCAAAATCTATATGATGGTTCTCTTGAGTCTCTGGACAAATTTTTATGCTGTGCATGTACAAGGTGATATTTCATTAGACCTGGAAAAATATAGGTATTAGGAGATTATAAGCTGACTGGAGATGCCAGAGACTGCATAGTTCTGGGAGATAGAGTTCTGAAAAGCCAGTGGAGGTCTTATGGAATGTTTAGCCATTTAGCTGAGAACCCAGAAAGGCCATACCCAAAGAATAGGGCTACCCTTTTCAGAGACAAAGGGCTCTTTAAGACACATTTTAGCAAAACCTGTAATAGTCATGATAGAGTAAGGCTGATGAGCCAGTGAATTAACTGCTGATAGAGTAAAATTCAATTCCATTGAAAGGAAGGAAGACAAAAAGATGCAGACTTTACTCAATAATGTAGCATTCATAATATATAGCCTTGTGGAAAACTGGTAGATGTAAAAAAAAAAAGCAGTAATGTAATCAGGAGAAAAATTGGCTAATACAAACAGACCCAGAGATGACAGATATATTGGGAACAGAAGACAAGGGATGGAACCCAGAGGCATTCTACCTCTGAGCTATACCCCCAACCCCCTTTTTTAGGTTTTGTTTTGAAACAGGGTCTTGCTAGGTTGCAGAGAGCCTTGCTAAGTTGCTGAAACTGTCCTTGAACCTATGATTTTCCTGTCTTAGCCTCCCAAGTACTGGGATTACAGGTGCATACCACCATACCCAGCTATGTACAAAATCTTAAAGAAACAGAAGAACATTATGAATAAACACCAGAATCTAGGAGAAGAAATAAAGAACTATAAAAAAGAATGAAATGAAAATTCTAGATCTGAAAAATATGCAAAATGAAAAATGCATTGGAATGAGTTAACAGTAGACCAAACACTGTGAAAGGCCAGAGAACTTGAAGAATGGCCAATATAAACAACACAAATTGAACCACAGAGGAAAAAATACCTTAAAAAATGTCTTGGTGATCTATGTCACGTTGTCAAATCTAAGTGTTGTTGTGGTCCCAGAAGGAGGGAGAAATAAAAAACTTTGAAGAAATAATGGTACAACACTTTCCAAATTTGATGAAAAATATTATCACACAGACCAAGAGCTCAAGAAATCCCAAGAAGGATTAATAGACCAAGGCACATGATAACTAAATTGCTGAAAACCAAATCTTAAGAAACCAAAGATACTCACCTGGCAGGGGAGATACCATGATCACGAAGGTGGTTTTCCCAGGGCGAGGCTATTCATTGCACTACAGATGTGCTTCGGGGACCCCTGCGGTTTCTCCAAATGTGGGAAACTCGACTGCATAATTTGTGGTAGTGGGGTACTGCATTCTCGGGCTCTCCCCTGGTATTAAAAAAAAGAAACCAAAGTCATGCAAATTAGTTAAAGCAGAGCAAAGATAAAAATATCTACTACCATTTTTTTCAGAAGCAGTATAAACCAGATAACAATGGAAAGTTTCTTTAATGTGTAGAAAAGAACCCTTGCCCCCACAAAAGCAAACCAAACCACAACAAAACAAATAATCAATAAACAAACCAAATGCCACATCTACTCTCCAACTCTCCAAGGTATTTATCAAAATACATAGAAACACAAGTCAATAAAAATGCTTGTAGAAGAACATTCAGTTACTTTATTAATACTAGCAAAAGTGGAAACAACACAGATGTCCATCAAGTGGCAAAAACAAATTATAATACAACTGTGATGGTTTTTAAAATATACTGTTATTGGTGCATTGCAGTATCACATCATGCTGAGAGTCCCCCAAAGGTCCTTGTGTTAATGGTTTGGTCACCAGCCTGTGGCACTACTGGGAAGTGGTGGACCACTTAGGAGGTGGGACTTAGTGGAAGTAAGTTAAGTCATTGGGGGCGTGCTCTTGAAGGGGCTATTGGGACCCCCAGTCCCTTCTTCTCTCACTCTCTGTTTCCCAGATGCCATGAAGTGAGCAGTTTGCTTTGCTGTGAGCTTCTGCCATGATGTACTGCCTCACCACAGGCCCCAAAGCAAAGGAGCCAACTGGCCACATAGTGAAACCCCTGAGACCATGAGTCATGAGTCAGAATAAAGCTTTCCTCCTTAGAAGTTGATTTTCTTGAGTATTTTGTAACGGTGATAGACAGCTGTCTAACACAATAACCAAAAAATGGAGTATCATTTGGCAATAAAAATGAATGAGCTATTGAAACATGCAACAACATAGACATATTTAGTGGTAAACATTTAATAACTTATCAACAGTTGCAAATACAAAAGTGTTCTGACTTGAAGTGCTTGCTGATTTCCATGGCATAATTACTCCCACCATGGCCAATTTCAAGCTGTCAATGAACATGGAATTGGGAAGAGATGCACAGTAGCACATCATTGTACAGGTACAAAGGATTTGAGGAACCACAAGAGAATAGACAATAAAATGTAGGAAAATAATTAGGAAATGATGTAGTTTTTTAATATTTTTATTGGTGCATTGTAACCTCACACCATAACATAGTTCTTAATGACAGTGACATACATGTACACAGCACTTGGTGAGATTTCCCCCAACTTTGAATACTATCTTTATTTCTAAAACAATTTAATTGTAAGTTTATATAATTTAATTTTAATAATAATTGTTTTAAACAACCAGCTTTCAAAATTCCTAAAAACTTAGCATCTGGCTCTTGTGAATTGGTATGGGCTAGTTCCAGCACTTGGTGAACCTCAAAAACAGTATGCTGAGTGACCAAGGCAGTCAGGAAAGAGTAAATAATATGCAGTTAAATTTACATGAATCTTTATAGTAGGCAAAAATAATCTATGGAGAGAGAAATGCAGGAGATTGGTGTGTCTTGGCTCAGGACTGGAGATGAGACAGACTGGGAGGAGAAGAGAGGGAACTTTCTTGGGTGTTGGAAAAGTTCTATATTTTTTAAAATATAATTTTATTGGTGCATTGTAGTATCACATCGTAATGGAGTTCAGAGTGATAGGGACAAATATGCACACAGTACTGTGTGAGCTTCTCCCCTGCTCCCACTCCATTCCCTCCCCTTCCCCGTAAATGATATTGAAGTTGGCATTGATAATTTCATATATGTACATAGCATTAATGGAAGTGTTTCCTTCATCAAGTCTCCCCCCTGGACCCCCTCCATCACTCCACTGGGGTTAAAGTTCTATATCTTAATGAGATGTATATTTTTATCAGATTTTAACTGTACAATTAAGATCATTGCATTACTTTGCATGTAAACTGTATCTGAATAGTAAAGGAAAGCAAACTGAAATCAGCCATACTAACAATAAATTAATTAATAAAATGAGGCAAGGTACACATATACGTATACATGCATGCAGTATCAGGCAAACCAAAAGAGTGGGCCACCATGAACGAGGAACATGGAAGTGTAAAAAATCTGTTATAGCCAAGCATAGTGGCACAGGCCTGTAATCCCAGTAGATGGGAGACAGAGACAGGAGGATAACAGGTTTGAGGCTAGCCTCAACAACTTAGCGAGACTCTCAACAACCTAGAGAGACCCTATTTCAAAATAAAAACAAAATAGGGCTTGGGCTGTAGCTCAGAGGTAGAATGCCCCTGGGTTCAATCCCCAGTACCACAAAAACAAAAACAAAACAAAATTTGGTTTATTTGAGAAATCCTATTGATTCTATATGTCCAAAGCTTAAGGTTTAATGAGATGGCCTGGTTGGGGCCTGGCCTGGGATGACTTTACGTAGTGACTTGTGAGGCTACCCAAGCCTCAACAATCATTTCTGTAAAGGGCCAGATAGGAAAGATTTTAAGCTTTGCAGGTCACATACAGGCTCTGTTACATATTCTTTTTCCTCTTTTTCTACTTTTTTTTGTAATTCTTTAAAAATAGAAAAATGATTCTTAGCTCAAGGGCTATATAAAAACTGGACTGGATCTGGCCTGCAGGCTGTAGTTTGACAATTTCAGAGCTATACTGAGCACTTTGGGTATATAAAAGTGGTCCTTCCAACCAGAAGGGGCTACAAGAAAGATTTGGTAGGTTACAAAATGTTTTGAGAGCACCGAGAAGATGAAAGTGACTAATTTGTTCTGTGAGAAGTCATCTCAGAGGAGGTGGTATTCAAATTGGGTTTTGGAGCTGGGTGGGGTGGTGCATGCTGTAGTCCCAGTACTTGGCAGGCTGTGACAGGAGGATCACATGTTCATGGCCAGCCTCAGCAACTTAGTGAGACTCTTAGTAACTTAGAGAGACCTCGTTTCCAAATAAAAATTAAAAAAAGGGGGCAGAGGGTATAACTTGGAGGTAGAATACCCCTGGGTTCAATCCCCAGTACCACAAAAGCAAAAACAAAACAAGCAAGACAAAAACAAAAGCAAGCAAGAAAAAACAACAACAAAAAACAAACAAGAAAGAAAGAATTGTGTTTTGGAGCATGAGAAACAGTTTACAAAGAGAAGCATAAGTTACAGCGGAGAGAAGTTCCTCCTGAGAATCTGGCTCTATCACTGGGTAGTCATGTGATAGGGGGCAATGCTTTCTTGGTCCTGAGTTTCTTCATCTTTAGGATGGGTCTTATAAAACCTGTCCTTCTGATTTGGGAAGAAATGCAGTGAAGATTAAAAAAGAAATCCTACTTGAAAGAGTATTAAGGGCCTGAAAAATGTGGTTGTTACCTGAGACTCTTCATCTCTTCTGAGCCAGGATGACTCACGCCACTTAGGTGTGCAGGGTAATTGCTGAGATTACTGGGTTTAGGCCGGAGTGTTTGGAGCCTCGCACTCAGCTCCCAAGAGGGTGCAGGGTGAGTCAGGAACACACTTTGACATCTCTTTGTTGATTGTTATGTGAGCCATTTGCATATTAATCTAAAACTCAATTTGTTCAGTTTCCTGTTTCTTAAATGTACAAGTTAGATGACTGGTATTTTTAAGGCCTATTCCCTTCTTGACATCTACTATTATTTCACAGTGCCTGACATTCCAACACAATGGATTCTTTTTCAGAATGAAAATAGCTTTTGAGGGGAGTGGGTAGGAAATGGGACACCGTGAAATAGTTTTCAACCTGAGAAGTGATTTCCAGTTCCTGGAAGGGATGATGGTAGAGACACTGGGCTCTGGGAAGACTATCTGGGTGCAAATTCTTTAGCCTTTCTGTTTCTCTGTTTCCTTATACATAGCATAAGGATAACGATAACGTCTAATAGTTCCCATTAGGTTGTTATGCACAACCATATGTCAGGAACATGGCGCAGTGCCTGCCAGACAGGAATAGATGATAGCTATTATTATTTCTACTCAAGGCCAAGTGGAAATGGAGGGACAGTTTTGTAACTAGAGCCAAGAATGGGAAGAGGAAAAAGTTGAGATAGGATTAAATATAAGCATCTAAATTATAGTGAGTTTATTTTTAGGGTGACCTAGTAGTAGCATCAGTGGCATGCTCTCAGACTAGGAACCAATATTTCAGTCTAGAATGACAAATGCCCTTTTTACCCCACTCTGGACTAAGAGGTAATGAAGGCCTCACCACAGTGATACCTGGAGCGATTGCTCTTCTGTTTCCTACCTATTGTATCTGGTGTTCATTTAGTTGTCTGTCTGTATCTTTCTAGATAGTGAGCTACTTGAGGGCAGAGACTCTGCAGCATTTATCTTTTAATTTTCATCACTAGCATAGGGCCACTGGGTACATATTTGATACTAAATAAAATGTTCTTTGAATGAGAAAATAAATGAATATCTGTATTCACTATTTCTTGGGGAAAATTAATTGCCTATGTGTGTAGACAGATGTATTTACATATTTATATGCACAGCTAAATTATTTGGGTCATCAAGATTAGATGCCAAGTACTACATGCAAACTTGAGCTCATTCCAGAAATACTTAATCTGTTACCAGCCAATTGAATTAGCTTCCCCTTCAATTCTAGAGAAAACAAAAATCCCAGGCAAAACGATACAAGCCATTTAAACTCCTCAACAATCTCATCTCAAAAAGTGGAAATATTACCCACTAGAGCATAGATGAACTGATTGAAGGTGGGGATTTGGGAAATAAGGGCTTCATTTTTTTGACAGTGAGCAAATATGATATTAAAACAAAAGAAGACATTTGATGGGAGAGGCAGCCAATTCTATCTTTGAGGATTCAGTTTTTTTTTTAATCAGATTAACTGGTGATTTTCCCGAAGTAACCTGTCAATTTGCTCAGAAAGGTTAATTTGGTAGAATCAGCCTTAAATTGGTTTCCAGGGTGTACTTTAATTGTATTACTTTTCAGCAAAATGTTTCTGTCAGTCAGAAAATGCTTTTAGAACTAACTTGCTTGCAAAACTGAGGTCAAAGGGAACTGAGTTCTTCAGTCAGGACAGTAGGGGTCTGTATCACGCATCAGGGAGACAGAGTGGCTCATGTGGAAATGTGGGGCTTGGATGTTCAGGGAACTCTTTGGATGGTGAGTTCATACTGATATGTTTTCTTTTAGGAGAAGCTCTGGTGCAGCTGAAAGTGTAAGAAGTTGCGAATTTTAGTCTTAGTCCCCCCAGTGTCTTTATTTTGAAGACACATCTGGCACAAGACACATCTTCTCCCTGGGTGCCATCAAAGTCCTTATTTAGCTCTAACATTATGTGAGTATGCAAGTTATGCCCCCAAATCCATTTCTGAGACTTTGGGGACCTTCAGTGGTTTGGGAGATGTTTACAAAGTCAGAGATATTTGGTGTCTTCAGAAGCAGTACTATTTGCAGTCCAGGAAATATCTAAGGTACTGCATGGAACATCTAGCTTTAGAAATGTGGGGCAGTCAGGGAGGCTCTGGGAAGAAGCAGGAGGGTAGATTAAAAGCATTTTCCTAGCCGGGAGTGGTGGCTCACTCATGTAATCCCAGTACTTGGGAGGTTGAGACAGGAGGATCACAGGTTTGAGGCCAGCCTCAGCAACTTAGCGAGACCCTGTTTAAAATTAAAAAAATTAAAAAGATTGGGGGTGTAGCTCAGAGGCACAATGCCCCTGGGTTCAAGTCCCAGCACCAAAAAAAAAAAAAAATCATGCTGAGCAAAACTCATATTCAGAAGACAGTGAGAAGAAGGTAGCTTTTTGGGGGGGGTGAGGGTAGAGGATGGATGAGGACTGGAAAGATTTCTGCCTGAGGGAAGGAGAGATATATAGAAACAGATATATATATACACACACATAGGATGTTTGTACAGTAAACACCTATTTGAGACTTAGTCTGTTATGGACTCTTGATATGAATTCACAGCACAGATAAGGTTCATCCTTTCATGGAACCTGTAGCTGGGTGCAGGGAAGTAATGAATCAATGGGAAAACATATACATATGAAACCAGGGGAAGTACATGGTACCATTGGAGGAACATCTAACTCAGCTTCAGGGAGCTTGAGAAGTTTTCTAGAGAATGAGATGTTTAAGCAGAAAATGAAAAATATATGTGTAGGAAAAGTGGAAGGAAGAGTTGAAGGCAGAGTAACCAGCTTGTACAAAGGCCTGCAGGTGACAGACAGTAGGGTATGTACAAGGATTGGAAAGCAGTTCAGTATGGCTGGAAGGTGAGAGAGGATGGCAGAGAGTGAATGGTGGATGGATCATAGAAGTCAGATTGTGGAGGGCCTCTTTAAGCCATGTGAAGGAATCTGATCTTTAAATGTAGCAGGAACCTCTGATCATATTTGTCTTTTAGACAAGTATGAGTGGACCTGATCACATTTGTCTTTTAGAGCCGGGCGTGGTGGCGCATGCTTGTAATCCCAGTACTTGGGAGGCTGAGACGGGAGGATCCTGCTTTGTGGCCAGCCTCAGCTACTTAGTGAGGCCCTCTGCAACTTAGTGAGACCCTGTTTCAAAATAAAGAACAATGAGCCGGGCATGGTGGTGCATGCTTGTAATCTCAGTACTTGGGAGGCTGAGACAGGAGGATCTGGGTTTGCAGCCAGCCTCAGCTACTTAGTGAGACCCTTTGCAACTTAGTGAGACCCTGTTTCAAAATAAAGAATAAAAAACAGGGCTGGGGTGTAGCTCGGAGGAAGAATGCCCCTGGGTTCAATCCCCAGAACCTCAAAAAAAATAGTCTTTTAGAAAGGTAAATTCTGGCTTCAGAGTGGAGAGAGGATTGGAGGCGGCCAGTTTAGAGATAGGGAAAGGTAGGAGAGAGGAGTAGAAGGCTTTAGAGTCTAGGTGAAAGAGAATAGTGACCTGGATTATGATGGGGTCAGTGGGATTGGAGAGGAGTGATGGATTCAAGAGAAGTGCAGGAGGTAGATATGCCAGGACTTTGCCCTAGATGAAGCAATCTCTCTCATTCAGCAGGTTGAGAAGCTATTTTTGGTGATTGAAGGTCTTTCTTTTTAAAATTATAATTATAAAAGAATTACCCATTCAGTATTGGAAAAATGGAAAAGAGTTAAGTAAAAAGAAGAAAAATGTAAAATCACCTGCAATCCTACCTCTTAGTGGTAAGAACTATTAACAGTGGGTGTGTGCTTCTAAGTCTTGCTTCTAAGTATACATTTTTTTCATATGCTTTTCTGAACTCCACCATGTGGCTGCCTCCTCTGTGCAGGTGAGGACCATGCCCATCTTATTCACCCTCTGAAACCTGTCACCTAGCACAGATGCTGGCACATCAGAACTGTCAGTACAATATTTGTAGAATGAATGTATTTTTTGTGTCTCTTTATGTTCTATGTAGGTGGTGTTTAGTACATGGCTCCTGCCAGTTTTCAGCTTGGCTCACCCATGACTTTGAGTGAGCAGGAAGGGGCAAGTGTGTTAACTTTTCAGTCAGAGGTGGTATGATAATTTCATAGGGCAACTCTACCAATCTGAGAACCTGGTACATGGCAGGTCTCAAGGAACACACGTTGGAGGTGGCTTGTTTGTGCATCTGAGGAGCTAGTAACCATCTCTTCCTCTGGACGACATTAGCCTTCTTTCTATAAGGATAGGTTTCCAGGCTGCAAGTTTTGTCCTGTGTGACCATAGGTCTTTTAATTTTGGTTGATTGGATGAAGGCTAGAGACTTACTACAGGAAAATTAGACTTTCTTTTCAGGGATTATTTTTTAATTTAAAAATACATAACACATGATGTACATACACAAACCTATAAGACTCAATCACTATCCAGAGCATGAAAGGGAGGGAAGGGGGAGGGAATAGTGTGGGATTGGAGGGAGGACTAAATGTGCAATGTGTGCATGTATGATGTTGATACCCTGACATATATCAAAATGTATAATTACAATGCACCAATAAATGAACATAAAAAAATAAAAATACATAAAACATAAAAATCATACATATTTATGGGGCACCATGTTATTTCCACACATGTACATATTATGTAATATTTAAATCAGGTTAAATATGTCTCCTCATTTATCATTTATTCATAGTGAAAACATTCAAACTCCTTTCTTCTAGCTTTTGAAATGTACAGTACACTATTGTTATTGTACTGTTATTGTTATTTTCTCCTATGAATTTAGAATTGAGACTGTTGTTTGTGGCTGGACCTTTAACATGTAAACATGGGGCTACAGGGTGGATCTATTTTTTACCATGGAGATTGGAAGCCAAGAAACCCAGTGAGGAGAGAGTCATGAGGGTTGTACAAAGACAAGCACAACTGAGAGATGGGAGAGTCCTACTGTCCTTCATGTCCCTCATCCAGTTCCCTTTTCAGACCTAGCTACATTGCTGCTATTGAGTTCCATGAGATTCTTTGGTATCCTCTTAGAAAATTTTCCTTACTCCCTTTTTTTTTTTCTGGTTGGATTGAGTTGTTTCTGCTACTTGAAACCAGAGAGTCTAAGTAAAATGCATAACACATTAGCTTTCTGGCAAAATATAGGCCCTGATATGATGATGCATGGTTAGAACTTGTTAGCTAGAGTAACTTATTAGCTAGAGTGACTCCATATTTGATACTCAGAATGACCTCAAACCTGGCCCTAAAACAGGGAAGTTGGCCTTGAAAAAATTAAACCAGGGCATTGGCAGGATAGTTAACGGATTGTCGTAACAACATATTGTAACTTATTGTGTTATTGTTATCTTGCTAACCGCCTATTCTTGCTTCTGTTCTTTCATTATGCTTGGCTTGCTTGGCGTACCTGAAAACTATGGGAACCATAGGGGCTTCCCACACCCTGCTATTGAAACCTGCCATGGGAACCTCTTTTTCACCCTGAGCTTGTATTGTATCTTACCCTATATAAGAAAACACTGGAGGACAGTCAAGTACTGCACTTGGCTCTCATGCCTGTGTGGTCTTACTGGCCAGTAATAAAGATTCTCATTTAACACCTTTGGTGGTCTGATTGGTCCTGACTAGGACGCTACCTTGCAACATTTGGAGGCCCCAGCGAGATCCCTCAGGACCGTCAACCCGAGGTCTGGTCCGGGACTCTGCTGGAGAGGGGCCAAGAGACGGACAGGAGCTCCTAGGGGAGGCGCCACCTGAGTTGTTCCAGGGCCCCAGGTAGTTCTCCTCTCCTCTCTCGGGGCTGTTCCTGAGACGAAACCTTTGAGAAAACCAAAGTTGAGAGTCACCCGGGTTCAGGACCTCTGGAGGTAAGGTCAGGGGAGCACTCTTGGGAGGACACGCAGGAGAGGTCAGATGTGGCGGTCGATCTGGTGTCCAGGGTACTGTGTGAGACGTCAGTGGCCCACTGATTAAGGTCCAGGTGTAAGAGTGATTAGTGGCCACTGTGTGTGTGTTTGCCTTGCTGACTGTTTGTTAATTGTCTTTGATTGCTGCCCTATTATGTCTGTCTATCTGTCTGTCTGTCTGTATGAAAGGAGTGTATCAGCTGTTGATTTGTCTCTGTCCTGGAGTAAATGAAGCGAGAATCAGCTCAGTCAGTCCTCTGACTGAGTTTGAGTTTGTGGTCTCACGGCCAGGGTCCTTAAGACCCTAAGGAAGGCTACAAGATCCGAGTGGGCAGACCTTGGTAAGACTGGCGAAAGCTGTCACTCCATGGAGACATATGATCTATGGAGGTGCTGAAATTAGCCAGTAAGCCACAAGCCACATTAGCTGGGCCACTTCGGTTAAATCTCCACCGGTCAGGTCTGTGGCTGAGTGTGATCTTGTCCCGTCTGTGTCAGAGGGTTTTACCCCTCCATGTTCTGTCAACTTGATGTTTGCCAATTTGTGTCCTCATCCCTTATTACTGCTGTGTGCCGTCTGTGGCTATGTGCTGCTTGTGTCTGCATGTCGTTTGTGGCTGTGCGCCATTTGTGTCTGCATGCCGTCGGATTGAGATCTGCACTGTACGGTCTGATTCTAGGAATCAGTTGTGGGTAAATCAACTAGGATGGAAATAGGAAGCAGTACGTGCTCTAAGGCCCCCCCCCCCCTTTTAAGGTGTATGCTTAAACATTTTAAAGAAATGACTTTGTGAAAGAAACTGAATATGGTATTTCTTTCTCCCCGGTCACGCCGGCGGCAAATGAAAAAGCAGAAGTAATGCCGCCCCTCCGAGCACGGCCTGAGGGGAATAATTCCCCCACCCTACACCCTGGACTGGTCCCAGCCTAAGCGAGGGTTTGGTCTTCGGGTCTACTCTCCCCTCCTGGAGCAAATCTATGTTTGGGGAGGTAAGACCGGCGCCCAAGGAAGCTGAGGCAGCTGTGGCTCCCATGCCTGATTATGGTTCATGTCTGTTCTACCAGGAACCTCTGTCTAAGTCTTTCAGCTGATAAATTATGCACTGACTAACAAGGTGGTATTGTTGGGTTTTTTAATTTAAAGTAATTAGTTTAGAGGTTCATTATATTATCTTGGTTAAATATTGTTTATTGTTACTTCATGTTGGGTTTTTAATTTGGGTTTTTAATTTTCCTTGTTTTCTGACTGTTAAGTTAATAAGACTACAAACCATGTAATAGTAAAACATTGGCTAACACCTATTCATGCTTACTTGACATCTAAAAGTATGTAATATGCTCAACCAGCCGTGCCCCAAATATATGGGAGATATTTTATAACCTAAATTTCAGTCAACATTTAAAAACAAAAACTGGGTTTTCATTCCTGTCAATCTTACCTATAGTTAGTTTTGTCTTTTTGTCTTTCCTCCATTCCTTAGTTTGACTTTTTTAAGTTGTTTCCTCTAAAAATTGTACTGGAATATTTTAAGCCAAGCTGATTTTTCACCAGATGTAAATGTAGGAAACTCGCTATCAGACCGGGCTCCGTATCCCTGTCAGATAGCGATGCCCAAATGGAGCGGATTTTACCTTCTAAGGGACCCTCGTGGGACCCCAACTCTGGTTAAGGTAAGGAGAGTTTGGACAACTTTTGCCAAGTCCTATTAAAAAATACCAATGAGCCATTAATATTGCCTTTGTTATCCTGTCAGCCCCAGACATTAAAAAATTAATTACAAAAGTTAAAAGCTAACGAGGGCAGTAGTAGCAGCTTTCAGGAAAACAAATGATAAAAAGTCCAGAGGTAAAGACCAGAGACAATCAAAAAAGAAGAGGCTAAATAAAATCAGTGTATTTACTGTATAAAAACTGGGGGCAAACCTGTCAAGTTCTTTGCAGATACCTAAATGGCTCACTCAGTGCTAATGAAAAAAACTTCTAGGACCCACAAGGCCCGGTCAGGGCACTTACTGTTCTCGGACTACATCCTGGACAATGGACTTGGGCCAAGGTCCTGTGACTCACTCCCTCTTGTCATATCAGATTGCCCGTACTGTTGTTGGGATGGGACCTGCTCCAAAAGTTGGGGGCCCTAAGGCAGCGCCACAGCCAGGCCTTAGGGGAGCAAAGGAGGCACCGCCTGGGCTGGGCTAGCGTTGGGTAGTGGGTTCAAGGAAAGGCTGCCAAGAAGCTGCAGCAAGTCCAGGAACTTGAAAGTGTGTCCAGGGCCCTGAGTGAGGCCAAGTCCGAAGCCATCCGGCTGGGCAAGGAGCCATAAAAGCCGAGACAACAGGGCTATGGGGGGCAGCTGGAGGAAAAGGCAGCTGCCAGGGAGCAGACAAATCATGAGCTGCAAATCGCCTGAGCCCAGCTCTCAGAATAAAGATGGCACCAGGAGGAGGGACCAGGGCTCTAGAGGTAAAAAAAAAAAAAAAGAAAAGAAAAAGCTAAGCGCCAAACAGCCCAAAAAACGGAGGCCCTGGCCCAACTCCTGGACAAAAGCGACTGAGGCAGCAGAGCATCTAAAGCAGGGGCAGTGCCAACTGCAACAGGAGCTGGATGACATCATTGTAAACCTGGAACAACATCAACAGCTCATGAGCACCTTGGAGAAGACAGCCAGAGAGCCGGCCCTAGAACCAGTGGGGCCACTTAAGATCCTGGTCATGCTACCAGAACTAGGCCTGCCCCTGGAACTAGGGTTCCTTAATGCCCCTTTTCCTCTTTCTTTTCCTTTTCCTATAGCTCGTCCCTCTGAAAGGAGTGGAGCCTGCTGCCTTCCACTGCCTGGTTACTTGGAGATGGGAACTCAGAAAAACAAAGGATGGAACAGTACTTGCTAATGTAACCACAGATAGCCAGCCTATTTTCAAAGTCGACCTTTGCAATTTAATAACTTACACATATATAGTTGTGGGACCCTACTCAGGACATGTACTTAAATGTAGGGATAAAGAGTTTGAAAGAACATTACAAACCTACTGGTTTTATGCATGTCTGGCAACAGGAGCATCAATTTGTCATGCGGATGGTGAATATTATTATGCAGATTGGGACTGTGTAATGGAAGCATCTTGAACTCATAAAGACCCTCACATTCGAGTCCAGCGAGAGCCATTGCCTAAAATCCGTTTCCCCGGTAATTGTAACCCCCTAACTATTAAGCTGGACATCTAGTGGTCATCATTACTGGGGAACAGGTAAAACATGGGGAATACGAATAGAAGTCAAAGAAAGATCCTGGAGGTAAATTTACCATTCAGAAAAGAGTCTCACATAGAGCCCAGCTCCCCATTGGTCCAAATACTAACCTTTACTTAGCAACACCTAAAATACCTCCAGTTCTGTCAAGCCCCCTCCCCAAATCAGGCCCAAAACTCAGAAGCTAACCACCTATTCTTGCTTCTGTACTTTCCTTATGCTTGGCTTGCTTGGTGTACCTGAATACTATGGGAATCATAAGGGCTTCCCACGCCTGCTGTGGAAACCTGCCATGGGAACCTCAGTTTCACCCTGAGCTTGTATTGTATCTTACCCTATATAAGAAAATGCTGGAGGGCAGTCAAGTACTGCACTTGGCTCTCATGCCTGTGTGGTCTTACTGGCCAGTAATAAAGATTCTCATTTAATACCTTTGGTGGTCTGATTGGTCTTGACTGGGACGCTACCTCACAACACTGCATAGATTTCTTTCCTGTACGACCCCTGAATATAGTTCTGTTTTTTTGCTTGGCTTGGGTATGCCTTTTTATATAAAAGCTTCCCAGAGGTGATGTCCAATTAGCTCAGTGATGGCTCTGGACAGCTTTACTTTGGTCATTACTTATAGGGCGGCTTTCTTCTGTGGTTGGTATCAGAAAAAAGCTTAGAGCTAATTGCATCCAGTTCCCTCCTGAACCAAAGCTGTTTTGACTTGGTATTGTGCCAAGCATAGCAGCTCAGCCTTGGGGGATTCAGTCCTTCTATAAAACATATGATTAGAATCAGGAACACTGATAACACTTTCTAACCTGCTGAGGGCAATGTTTTTCTACAAATAATGTTCATAAATATCTTACATTTTCTACAAATCTAGCTTGGAACCAAAGATATTTTGGCAAGAATTACAGAGCACTTTGGGACGTTCATCACATGCTGCTCTCTGAATTTAGTAACTGAGTGAACACGTTATGTACCAAATTCATGCTTGTTTAAAGAAATAAAGAGCTATGTTTTCAAATTGAAGTCATTTAAAGATTTTGCAGCTGTTAAAATCGAGGTGGGGGGGACCAACTTAACCATATTTAGGCTGAATCCATATAGCAAAAGAAAACCAAAAGTTGAGAAAACTGACTGATCAAACCGTGTCTAAGGAAGACTTCGAAGGGGGCCTATGCCAAAGACCTGGCTTTGGAGTTAAAGACCTATGGGTTGCAGTCTGGCCCTGCCCTCATCCAGCCAGGATTTCTGTAAAATGGGATTTGAAAGAGCACCTACTTCGGAAGACTTTGTGCAGGTTAAATGGGAAGGTGCACTTGGTGCCGTGATGGGGCATGGTGAAAACTAGTCCAATGTCAAGTTGTATCCTCCTTAAAGAAGAGACTAAAATGCCATGTTCCTGAATATCTCCTTCCTGTTACCCCCATACCAGCCAAGTTACAGGAAAAATGAGAGCAAGCCTGGGCCAGAAAGTCCAGATAAATAGTATCTTGAAGGACACTGGCTTTCTCTTATGCCTACTGGGAACTAGGGCAACTTAGTGTCACCTGCAGAAAGCTATGTTCTTGCACGCACACCAGGACAGTTGCTCCTTGGGATGCTGGTTATACAAGCAAACTAAGCAAGCTGGTGCTGATGACGTCACTGTGTCTGCAGCCTAATACAGAGAACCGCTCTCTCAGTGGTGGCTGGGGTGGAACTGAGGGCATTGTGGGAAGGATATGTGTCACTTGTCTAGCCAGCTGTGATTAAAACACTGTGAGGGACAGGAGGCGCTGCTTGGCAAAGCACTGCGAGGGACAAAGGTCCTATCTGTTTGGTCTATCGCCACTGAACTATTTTTGGAGCAGTCATTGATCTCTCATAAGCTGTCCCCAATAAAACATGTCTTGCATGCTGTCTCTGGGCACTTTCTTTGGCCTCCCTGTACCCTACCTTGGCATATCTGGGCTGTGGAGATGTGGACACGAATGATGATTTGTGTTTGGTGGATTGAGGGAGGGCTGAGCATGATTAGGATGATCCCTTGTTAATTTAATAATCCTCTGAGGCAGAGTAGGGTAAAGGATACTCCTGAGAGACAAATTTTAGTGACAGACTGTTTCTCTCTGGCCCACAGTGCAAGAATTGTCTTTACATTTTTTTTTATGGTAACAGTGTTGATTGAACTTCACCTGAGCCCTGTTCTCTTAGGGGGAGGGGCAACTGTTTAAAAAAACACTCCACCCTTTTGTTTTCTGGGGCTACTTACAGATGACCACCCTGTCCTAGCTTGTTTTGAGATAAGATCAGTCTTCCGCAAAAGTCCCATAAAATTCAAAGAGGGATTCCTTGTTTACCCCAGGTTCCCTTCCTTTTTCTTGAGTTGTTCCTCATTAATTAACATTGACACTATTATAATATCCTGAATAAAATCATCACTTTGATTTATTTTGTTTTTGACACAAGAGCACTTGCATGGCATGTGCAAGGCCCTGGGGTCCATCTCTAGCACCACACACACACACAAAAAAAACAAAGGTAAAACTGACCAAATAAAATATATATACATATGCAACAGAAACTTTATACTGCCCCCAAATATTTCCTCTCTGGTTTGGCAAAAAAGCTTGCTGACCTCTGTATAAGATGCAAGGTTTCTGGCCCAAAGTTCTCCATCAGCCACACCTATTGGCCATGTCAAGTGATTACTAGTCCAACTCAGATATACCATAAGATAAGAGTGGTCCCAATCAGAGAAATACAATGGGGGCAAGGGGATGAGCAATCTAAAAATTATAGCAGATGAAGAATGGTCAAGGGTATTTGTGCTGGATATTTTAACCTCATCTCATTCAATTCTTCACACTCTTACATTTATTTATTGTCATTATATAAATAAGTGATTATTTATCATTTGGTATTTATTATCCCAATTTTGCAGGTTAGGTAAGTTAGTGTATTGAAGGTTAAGTCACATGCTCAAAGTCACAGAGATAATAATTGGAATGTGAATCTTAATTGAATTTGTGAATCTGAGTCTAGAGTTTGCTTTTTTAAACTAGCATCACATTATTTTCAAGAATTTGCAGGTCCTGTGTCTAGAATAATGAGTAGACCTGGGTGCTACAGTAGGAAGATGGAATCAGTCAGATCCTGGCTCATTAAATAGAAGAACTTTAACAAGTAGAGCTCTACAACCAGGGGCTAGGTCTATGGTGGTTCCCTTCTTGCATTCTGTTAAAAGATAGTATTCCAATTTTTTACAAATCTATAAATGTTTCTACAAAATATGTTAGTGTATATAGTATAGATTTTTTTCAGGAATTTGATCAGTGATTCTCAATGGTGACTGGGATATGAGACAAGGTCACCTTGGAGGAGACATATCAGAATCACTTGCAGGACTTTGTCATTCTAAAGAGTCTGGTAAGTTTTAATAATTTTGAAATTCACTCTTGAAATTGGCTAAGGCCTGGATATACCCAAACACAAAATGCCAAAGTTGTTTTTCAGGAAAAATCTCCAGAATTCACTTGAGAACATTTGAAACCAGCTTTTCAAGAATGGCTATGCTCAGAAGAAGAAGAAGGTCACTGGGTCAGTGACTTTTTCGCATCACAGGCTCAAAATCACCCTTGCAGAACATGACAACTCCCCTTGAAAAGAAACACGCAACCTGTGAAGAGGCAAGACGACCATCTATACCTGCAAAAGAACCCGAAACCTCCCCTTCTTGCCATCCGATCAACAAGCAGTATTTTTCCTTTCCCCTCCTGTAAAGTCCTCCACTACTAGTGATGTGGGAAGCAGATTTGACCTCCTTTTTCAGCTCCTGCCCTGCTCCTTTCTGGTTAGCCTTGCAATAACACACTTTTTGCAAAAACTGGGGCCACAGTATTGGCTTCTATGCATGTCAGGCCACGGAGCCCTTGCTCCGTATTACTCTTATACTTGGGAGCAGGTCCTCAGGTTTTGGAGATGAAAAAAAAAATGATTTGAGTACCACTGCTTAGATATATGAGCACAAGTTATAACTTAAAAATGTCAAAACTCTAAGATCATTTTGCATCCTAATTCAGAGTGTTAATAGTATCAATGTGTTTCATTTAATTATCTTTAATATTATTTTTTCAACTTTACATTCTTTCTTTCAAATATTCCCATATCCTGAACCATTTTTGTGGTCCTGGGGTTGAACCCAGGGGCATTCTACCTCTGGTTACACTCCCAGCCTCTTTCATTTTTTATTTTGAAACAGGGTCTCACTAGGTTTTTGAGAATCTGGCTATGCTACTAAGGCTGTCCTCCAACCTGAGATCCTCCTGTCTCAGCCTCCCAAGTACTGGGATTACAAGTGTGCGCCACCATGCCCGGCTCCCTGAACCATTTCTGAAGTGCAGATAATCTTTTTCTCTATCTGTTGATTTGAATTCACTTCCACCATTTCTTGCCTGGAAAACACCCCATTGTATGTTTTCTTTAATAATTTCAAAATTCATTAAAAGGTTGACTTTTCTTTTTGTTTTAGTTTTTTCTGTTTCTTTGGAAATAAAAATTATTAAAGAACTCTCACACTAGGTTCTTTTATGGATGTGTTAATTTGATATAGATGATTTATATCTCTTGTTGTGCCTTGCTGTCCATCTAGGCTGGGATTTAGGGGTAAATGATCTGTTTTCACTAGTCTTTACAATTGTGACTAGAAGTCTATCTTTATAGAAAGGTTGGCTCTTGAAAACTGAATGATATAATTCAATTTTGAATGTGAAAGTTTATTTTCGAACTACAAGATTAATTTTTTATGGTAGTCTGAAAACTTCGAATGCGTATGAAGGAATTATTTAGGTTTTAAAATTACTCTACTTCAACATGTCAGAAGAGGGTTTGTTAATTTTATGTAGTCGGTGCCCTAGGCAGACAAATCTCTTTGACATTCAAAAGCCGTTTAAAAACATTGGTTTTTCTTCTATGGATGTAACTTGACTGGATTTTCAGAGAAGTTTAATTTAAATAAAAATGATTAGAGATTAACATTCAACAATGCCTGAAGGTTATGATGGGGACCCATACTTGTCATCACTTGGAGCTTTTTTTCTTAAACAAAATTCTAGCTTTAAAATATAGTACAACTCCAGGAGGAAATATGAATTAAAAACACATAAATTTTGGAAGGGACACACACACACGCACACACACACACACACACACACACACAGAGGAATAAATGGATTAAGCCTCTGTAAGCTTTTGAAAAACATATCAGTTTAAGTAGCTTCATTTGTTTAACTAGTTGGATTTTTTAAAAAAAGTGCCAGACATTAAACAAATATATTCATACATACTACCTTATTTTGTTCCCTTCATAATTCTTTTGTGTGTGTATGTGTGTGTGTGTGTGTGTGTGTGTGTGTGTGTGTGTGTGTGTATTGGGGATTGAACCCAGGGGCATTCTACCTCTGAGTTACATCCCTAGCCCTATTTTTTAAAAATTTGAAACGGGTCTCACTAAGTTGCTAAGACTGGCCTCAAACCTGCAATCTTCCTGTCTTAGCCTCCCAAGGACTGGGATTACAAGCGTGCACCACCATGCCAGCTCATAATTCTTTAAGATAGGTTTACTTATAATTTCATTCTCTTCATAATTCTTTAAGATAGGTTTACCCCCACTTTAGAGATGGAAAGTTGAAATTCAATGAGGTTAAATATATTGCCTACGGTCACAAGGCTTTTTCCCTTGTAGAAAAAGATATTTGACAGCAGTTCTAATGTCAGTGTCCAATCTCTTTTGACTACTAGTAACCTGTGACCAGGGCCAAGTAACATGATGCTATCAACATGGTGGTCCCACAGGATGTTCTGTAGAAAGGAAAAGGTTTCCAGGTCCTTTTGGACTCTGTAGTGACTGAGAGTAGGTGATTTGCTTCGGGACAAGATAGCGGATACACAGAATTGTCAATCCCACAAAGAAGCAAACTACTTTTGATCTCTTTACAAATGGTGATTGAGAGGAATACGTATGCCAGACAGTCATTCTCATACGATGCAGAGTCTTTGTTTCCCGGTGTCAATTAAAACAATTCATTCTTCATGGCAGCTACAATTGAAGTTATTACAATACCTGTATATTCTTTTGAGCTGTTAACTTTGTTCACTATCTACTTTGTATTACACAATGGTTTTTTATTAACCTCTAATCACTCTTGGTTTACCTGTTTAAGGGGGGGTAAAGCAGAATTTATCTGGAGCTTGAGGGTAACATCTACTTCTATAATCTGTTGTTTTTTTCTGACATCAAAAGAAATTTGTTATCATGGCCCCAGTCCATCCAAATTGTATACTACAATGAATTATGTGTGAATAAATTAAAGAGCCTAGATCTTTAAAAATAAAATACTACAGCAGCAAAATGAAAAAATTTTTTTTTGTACTGGGGATTGAACACAGGCACAATCTACCTCTAAGCTACACCTCCAGCCCTTTCTACTTTTTTTTTTTTAGATCTTGGTAAATGTTCTATTTCTTAACTTAGGTATTACTGAATGCTTTATTTCTTAAACTGATGGTGGGTCTATGAATGTTCATTTTATTATTATTTAAATCATACCTTGTTTTGTATCCATGATTTATTTTACAGTTTATAAAAAATAATCCCACCCACGCCCCCTGCTCAGATTCCAGGCTCCCTGACGAGCATCTGGTAATGCTCCAATCTCCGTCCTCACTTTGTTTCCAGTAAGGAGGAGAATGTCAGGCCATTTGGGGCACATATTTCTCTTTTTAGAGTAATAAACAGGTGTGCAAATTTTTTTATAAAAATACTAATAACGAGTGCTTAGTTCATTTAATGACTATTTCTTATAAATGAAATTAAATCAATTTCAAAATAAATCCTCTGAGAGCCAACAGATCCTCTGCAAGTAACCAAGAGCATTCCCGGAATAAGGACTTTCTTGATGCTTCAATTTCATCCCATATCGCAGCTTTGATTTTCGAAGTATCATATTCGCACATATCAAACTCCGGCCAAGGCTGACTCCACTTCTGAGCTTCGTTCATTTGTTCTTCAGTTAAACAAAGATCAGATCTGATTCCTTTAATATTAAAATTTGGACGTTCCCAGTGTTTGGACCAGGGCTTAGGCTTCGTTTTTACTTTTAGCTTATTAACAGACTTCTAGCTGGACTCTGGTGTTACTGGCTTCATATCCATATCAAAGGTGCTGAATTCAGGAAGGGCATCTCTAAGTACAGCAAGGTATCATCCAGCCGGTTCTCTAGTTTGACCACTTGGATCTCGTGGACTGTACAGCTCAAAGCTAATCTCGACACCTTGTCCTTCAATGGTATTCCTAAGGATGAAAGTAGCTCCAAGCCCTTTTCCTGACCTCTTGACGCGAGTCCCCAGGAACTGCTTGGTCTTTCCAGGGGCACACAGGTCAGCCGTGGCGACGCGCAGAATGCTCCCAGAGAACGCTGGAATGTCGAGTACTCTTCTCCTTTCTAACATACCTTTGCTTTCTCTTCGAAATACCACGGGATTTGTTCTTCCCCGTGGAGGAATGAACTCGGGACTCAAGAACCTGCGGTGGGCGCCCGCGGGTCGGCGCTGGTCCAGGATGACCGGTTCGGACCCCGCAGTGCTCGGACCCGCAGGCGACCGAGGCGGCGCGGGGAGAAGGGCCCTGGCGGCCGAAGCTCCGCGCCAGCCCCACCGCGCCCCCGCAGCCCCCGCAGCCCCCGCAATGCAGACCGCCATGCCGGCTCGCTCGGGTCGGGGCTCCCCTTTCTACTTTTGATTTTGAAGCAGGGTCTGGCCAAGTTGCTGTGGCTGGCTTTGAACCTGCGATCCTCCTGTCTCAGCCTCCCAAGTACTGGGATTACAAGTGTGCACCACCACGCCCACCTAGCAATAGGTCTTTAAATGAGTGTTTTACCTATTAAACAAAATATAATTGTGAAATAAATATACTGTCACCCAAATAATGGTTCATGTTGCAAATAATCCATTTCGATGCAACTACAAGGTTTTTTTTGGCACAGTAGTAAATTAAACACTTTAGCAAAGGTGTCAAGCTGACGAAAACCTCAACCTTGTGTATTTGTTTTAATGTTTTGGGAATATGGATAACAAGATATTTGCTTTTAAAAATCTACATTAGCATGAACAGAAGAATAGTCTTACAGACAAAAAAGTTTCTAGGGTTTTCCTAGGAAAATGAGGTTATAACAGTAAGAAATGCCACCAGTGGATTAAACCAGTAGTTTAGTTTTTCTTTGCAATTGACACTCTAGGGGTCAATGCTTACTGCTGTATGCTCACTCTCTCTCCTATGCCATCAGGGGCCCGGGTGCTTTCTATCATTCAGTGCTGTCACTATTAGTAAGTTAGTTTTCATTCTCTTGTTTGTTGCCTCATGGTTCTAAGTGGGCCACCAAAGGTCTAGCCATCAAATAAGGAGGAAGGATCCAGACATCTATGATCCTTTATCAGGTGACTTTTTTTTTTCTTTTTGGTACTGGGGATTGAACTCAGGAACATTCTACCCACGAGCCACACCCACAGCACATTTAAAAAAAAATTTGAAACAGGGTTTCACTAAATTGATGGGGGTTTTGCTAAGTTGCCAAGGTTGGTCTTAAACCTGTGATGCTCCTGTCTCAGCCACCCAAATACTGAGATTACAGGAGTGCGCCACAATGCCCGGCTAGGTGACTTTTGTACGTATCTTCTAGACCAGGAATGCATTGCATGACCATATTTAGTTGCAGGAAGACTGGGAAATGAGAAATAGGATTGCTGGTTTGGACAACCATGGCTAATGTCCAGAGGCTAGGCAATTGCTGTCCCAAATATAACTGTGATATTGTTTAGAAAGAAGGGACTACATATTTGTTCTACCTCAGAGGTTTATATATGTTTTGGTCAGTAGTATGCCCTGGTTTTGGTATAGTGGGGACTAGAAAGAGAGATACCTAGAAGTGGTCTTAACCTTGCAACAGGATCATGGAACTCTATTGTTTGCTGGTATGCAGGTTTCTCGTTCAGAGATGAAACATGACTATGTTACTAAGCCAAAGTCAACAGTTTTTCAAAGTGATCTTCAGTTTGCTATTAGCTTCTGAGAAAGAGCAGCAAGAATATGAAAAAGATTCAGGTTAATAAGCTGTTGATGAGAACCTCTAAGCTCATTTGTAACGTCATTTCTATAAACAACACTGCCTTTTCAGCCCAAGGAAAGAGATGTGCGGTGAAGACAAGGAAAACTAGTCTATTTCCTCCAAACAAAATCTCTTCCTCCTTTTATCATGCTAGGAAATCTTGCTGTTAACCTAATATTTTGTTGTTAAAATTCTAGGACTCACTCTTTGGAAATCTAGAGTTAATGAACCCCAAATGGTTGTTAATATTTTATTGTTGAAATAGCAGAACAAACTAAAACTAATAAAAGCCCATGGTGATTATCATATTTACTAACATAATTTTCTTACATAAATAGTCTGCAGTTAAAATGAGAGGATAGGAAGCTGTGAGGTTACTCAACTCTGATAGGATAGGCCTTAGCAATATTGCCACCTGGTGCTGAAGTCCAAGAAAGTTCTTCTGGTAAATTGCTGCTTAGAGGCAGGGGTGGCCAATTTAGAGAGGAGGCTTAGAAACCCTGCTGAGAGCAGATGATGAAGAATTGTGATAACTGTTAACTCCTCCACTTACTTAAGCAAATAAGATTCAATTAAACCCAATTCACACTCCTTTAGCAAGTGAAGTTTCAGAACTCTTGCCATTGAATTTCAATTTACTGGGCTACCACAATTGTATGTGGCAGAATGTGGGGAAGATAGAAAAAGACACAAATGAATACGGTAGTTAGGAAAAGATCCCCCCTTGCCTGTTTTTCTTAGGTGTTAGGTAAAATCCAGAGTGCTGAATAGAATAAGATTCCGAGAACCAGTGTAGCCATCAGAAACAACTAAACAGCAATTTTAATTCATGAAATAACTCCATTGTAATAGCCTTCATCATTAGGTACTCATTCTAAAGTCACTTAAAAGGAAAAAGAACATGTTGTTCAGGTGTAGTTAAAAAAAAACAAGATGGCAAAATCACTTTAGATTAGGTTTTGGAGAATTTTTTTTAAAAATATTAAACTCATTTTGCAAATGGATTTTCCACCTGATTTAAACTAACCATTTTGTTCTTTAAAAGTCTGGATTATTGTTTTGCATTTTAAAATACAGTCATTCCCGAGGGCACTGTCTGTGTGATTAGAGGTAACATTTACAATTCTTTCTCTTGCAGATGGGTGTGGAGAGGAAAGAACACCAAGATGGAAAAGCGGCTTGGTGCTGCCATCTGTCCAATCGGGTAAGCCCATGTCCTCTCTGGACCTGACCCTTCCTTGTAATATGACAAGGTTGGATTAGATGTTCTTTGCAGTCTCCTTGTCTTAGTCAGTTTGAGCTGCTATATCTGTATTATATTGGGGTGGCTTAAACCATAAACGATTACTTTGCGCAGTTTGGGAAGCTGGGAAGTCCAAGATCAAGGTGCCTCCAGTACTCATTTTCTGGTGAAAGCTCTTTTCCTGGTTCACAGATGACCACTTTCTTGCTGATTGGAGGGAAGAGGAGAGGAGAGGAAATCTCTCAGTGTTTCTCTTATAAGGGCACTAATCCTATTCATTCCACCCTCATGGCCTAATTACATCTGAATACTATTGCATCAGAGAATATGGTCTCAACATAGGAATTTGAGAGTGGAAGATACAAGCATTCAGTCTGCAGTACCCCTCTGACCTTGATATCCTGTGATTCTCAGGCTCCGTGTCCCATGCTTGTATGGCCCAGGCAGGTGATTTAAGTGGGAGAAGATGAGCAGGTGCAAACTGAGGCAAAGCGAGGAGAGTTGTGCCCAGTTTAAGGGATACAGGTGTTACTCAGTTCACACCCACAGACACTGGCAGATGGCAGGCCTACTGTGCAAACTAATTTTCCAGGAGATGCTGCCTGGCAGTCAGTTCTTTTGCCCTCAGAATAATTCCTCCATTCCTCCCTGCTTGGCTCTGAATCATATAGGCTGACCACATAGATTGTAGTTCCCAGACTCAGTGTCAGCTGGGTCCTGCCATGGGAGGTATTACTGGGGGTGGAGGGTGGGAAGGAGAATGTTTCTAACCCTGCCTCTCATCCTTGGATAATGCCTCCAGCAGAAGAGATACCTCCTCAAGGTCTCTAGCTTCTGAGAGGCAGGTCCACTACAATTCCATCTTCTACTTGCTCACCCTAGCTCCTTTCTGGTCCCTTTCTGCATCTATCCCCATCTTTGCCTCCTCCTTTCCTTCCAGTTTTGGTAGTAGCTTCCTATTGTTGCTGGTCTCCGTGCTCCCTCACAATTCCCTGTTGGCTTCTTAGTTCTCCTATCTCCTCTATAGCCAAGTAACTCCACTATGTTCCCTGGGTTTCTAAGGCTCAGAGCTATTTCTTTTCTCTGAGGTTGGACTCTGTCTGATTTAGTCTAGAAATACAGATCCTTATCTGAAATCTTCCAACTTTTAAATGCTGGGTATGTTAGTCAAGCTTTTTGTCCCTTCGACAAATACCTGAGAAAAACAACTTAGAACAGGAAAGATTTATTCTGGTTCATGGTTTCAGAGGTCTCAGTCCATGGTTGGCTGGCTCCATTGCTCTGGGTCTGTGGTGAGACAGAACATCAGGGTGGAAGGGCATGGCGGAGGAATGCTGCTCAGCTCTTGACAACCAGGAAACAGAAAGGCTGGGGGAGGGGAGAGAAAAAGAGAGAGAGAGAGAGAGAGAGAGAGAGAGAGAGGAGAGAGAGAGGAAGGAAGGACCAGGAGTGAGAACATTTACCCTTTTATGGTATGCCCCCAATGATCTACTTCCTCCAACTAGGCCCCACAGCCTACACTTTCCATCACCTCCTGGTGGTCCATTCAACTATCAATGGATTAACCCACTGATAAGGTCAGTCCTATGACACACGAGCACATTTAGCCCAGTTATCATTCTTAGAACATTTCTTTTAGAAAAGCATTCTGTATTTTAACATAGTTGGAGTTGGAAATAGCTAGCTTTGAGGTTGAAAAAAAAATGGAGCACATCATTTTTCTCCTTCTTCCAGATTTGCTCAAAGTGCAGAAGTGCAAACCATAGACTGTGAGCACCGAGTCTCAATGCATCTCCTCTTTGGAAACAGGCTCAGAGAAGTTCAGGGACTTGCTAAGGTCATGCAGCTAGTTCAGTGGCTGAGTTAGAACTAGCACCCCCGTTCCCTTGTTGCTTTGTTGGTGGCAGAGCACTCCTATAGGCCAACATTTCTCCTTTTATAATGCACAAAAACTGAACTCGACCCCTAGCTGGAATTGCAAATAGGAAGTCTGTTAAGCTGAACTTTATTTGCTAGCAGTTATGAGAGAGACCTTTCCCTGCCTCATTTCTCAAAGACTCTCATGAAAATGCTCTGAACCTGAATCAAGCAGCAGGTGCATGTGGATCACTCAGAACGTCTGCTCGTGTGGCTGGGGTTGGCTCAGAGTCATGTTGGGCCCAATTTGTGTAGCTGGGTGAACAAACCTGATTTAGCAAAGTGGCGATTTTAAATGACTGCTTGCTCTACTGTGTGCAGACACTGCTTCTTCTAGTCATCATATCATCCCTCTTAGCAAGGTACGCTGCTTGACCTACTTCCTACAACTAGACCCCACAACCTACAGTTTCCATTACCTCCTGGTGGTCCATTCAATCTGAGATGCTGAAAGAAAACATTATTACCAGGAATCCTCTCTGAATTAGGAGTCACACAATACTCCTGTGAACAAGAAGGAAAGGAAAGCACATTTGCACAAAGTCTGCCTGGATTCTGTTTACAGGCCAGCCCAGCTTGATACCCTGGGACAACTTTGTGACCTTAAGAAAATGGACAGCCCAGTTCAGAAAGGTGACTATATTGGCCCATCCAACAAATCACACCACAATTGTCTGACATCCAACCTTCCCCAGATACTTTTCAGTGTTGCTGAGCATACATTTGTTGACAGCTTATATTTTCAGTTTTTTACAGCTATTTTGAAGTAAGTAATCAACAGCATCATTCATATTTTGTAGATGAAGGCAAACACCTCTATTTGGAAATCTTTTGTGTTTGTAGAACAATGCCCAAATCCCTTGCCTTGACTTGCACATCCCTTTATCATTTCCTGTTTATTCTCTTGGACCTTTAGGCTTCAGACAATCTGGACTCATTCATTCTGCAAACAGTTCTTGGGCCAGGTACTATGTTGTGCATCAGGACAGGCATTTTTTTTTTTTTGTGGTACCCGGGATTGAACCCAGGGGCGTTCTACCTCCGCGCTACACCCCTGGCCCTATTTTTTTATACTTTATTTTGAAACCGGGTCTCACGAAGTTGCGGAGGGCCTCACTAGGTAGAGAAAGAGAGAGAGAGAGAGAGAGAGAGAGAGAGCTGAGGCTGGCCGTGAACCCGGATCCTCCGGTTTCCACCTCCCAAAGTACTGGGATTACAAGCGTGCGCCACCATGCCTGGCTAGGACAGGCATTTTCTTTGACCTTATGATGCCCACTGCCAACATGCTGTCTTCCCAACACTCCTAGGGCTTTCTGAACCTTTTGCTTTGCCTGATCCCTGCCTCCAATGTCCTCCCTTCATGATCCCTGCCTCCGATGTCCTCCCCTCCTGATCCCTGCCTCCAATGTCCTCCCCTCATGCTCTTATTGGAAAATGACCACTCAGCCCTTAAGACCATCTTCTCTACAGTTGACCTTGCTGTCCCCTTTCCCATGTCTTTGTACAGTACTTAACTCATTGTATCCTGTATTCTAGCCAGCTCTTAAAACTCAGATTGCTCAAAATACTCACTATAAACTTCCCATGAATAACAATCATATCACACTCACTTTTGATCTTTGCCGTCTAGCACAGTATAGGGATAAGCAGACATTCGTTAGACTGATGGGGACAATGACACCATCTTTGGCCTCCTTGTCCTGTGGTCAGCCTCCTGATTCCCCACATGTTATTTTCGCCTATTTATTGTGATTAATGTCTCCAACAAATCCAAGAAGACATTCATTGCCCATGATGTGGAAGTCTTAGAATCGCTTGGACAGAATCGATCTGTAGAATTTCCCCCATGTTCAATGAACCATTCACTGAGAAACATGGGGTTAAGGTACACTTCATTTTTGAGGATGTTCATTTGTTAATGTTTATTTATACTTTACTGAATGATTCTGATAGGAAATATATTTATTTACATTTATATTTATTTTTATTTTAAGCTTTCAGAAACTTCTTTGAGGAGAGTGAAAAGAACTTATTTCCTTCCAAAGGAATAAAGTGAATATTGTGTAGAAGATAATTGCTAAAGCGTATTGCTCATGTGGCTATTCAAATGACCTATTAATGCAAAATGGGTCCTTTTCATTTCAAAAACTGTCGACTGGACCTAATTGCTTTTTGATTGTAGTGCCAGAAAAATATATTAATATTAATTACCATGAATTCTACCATTTAAGAAGGCAAGGTATTTATTTCTGTATCAATCTCAAATTAAATAAAGGGCATGCCTTTCTGTAGAGCTTTTTTTTCCTTAAAAAGATCATACATTAATTCATCTGTGGATTTCATGAGGCCTTTTAATGTACATTTTCAGAATTTTGGGGATTGGAGCTTAAAACCAAAGTCATATTTCTCTCTACATTTATCTGTCTTTTCTCCTCCTCTTCTTCTTCCTGTGCCCCTCCCCCTCATCTCCCTCTGTTCACCCCCATCCCTCCTTCTTCTCCAAAAAAAAAAAAAAAGTGAGAAGCAGTAGGATATATTCATATTTATTTTTGGCCACAGTGTGATTGGATTGTTCACCAATTAATTCATTTTGGTTTTATAATTTAGGGTTTTGATAGAACTCAGAGATGAGTTTGCTTGCAAAATGTTTCTAATCTTTGAGAGACTACAGAACATTTCTTCACATTTGGGCACTTTTTTGGGCAAATTTGATTTTTTTTTCACAAAAGAGAGAAAGAAGATGGAGTCTGCAAACTGGAGAGCCCTTAGGACTAACATTGGAAGGACTGTAGACTAGAGTATTGAAAGCTAGTCACTAAACATTTAACAAAAGAAACTGTAATCACTAAGATTTTTCAAGGGCCCATGAGCAATATGTCTTAAACTAATATTCTTTTTCTAATTGCTTTATTAAACAGGGCTCCTCATAAGTCTTTATTTCCTGAACAATTATGTGCCACTTTACCTTTTCTTCTGCCATTTTGAAAGTTTGGAATGCCCTTTCTTTCCATTTTTGCTTTTTGCAAGTTTATTCATTCATCAAGATGCAACTCAATTAATGTTTCAGTAAAGAGTTCTCAAATTCCTATCAGAATTAAAGGCAACTTCTCATTGCTTTCATTAAATACAAATTGTGCATCTCTTTCCCCTTCTTTCATTCTGGTGATGTTTTAGTGTTTACCTATCTGTTCTTTGCTGATTGAACACAACACTTGTCCACCTCTGCCCACTGTTCTCCTCTAGTACAATTGTGAGCGCATGCACACTGAGTTGCTTTTTCCCAGGGTTCCATTAAAATCTCATTTTCTTTTAGCTTCTCCAAACTGGGTAAAATTAGCTCCTGAATTACTTTTGCTCTTTTATTCTCTTAGCTTCAAAAGGATGGCACCATGACAGCAAGTAGATACAATGTCGGTAAAAATCTCCATCTTCACCAGGGCGGAGCTTCTGTCTCCTATGTGTTGTCTCTGTGCCAGAGCTGTGGTTCACACCAGTGATACATATCTTGTTTCCCTGGTATGATTGTGAAGCCTGCAGTTGGCTGCATTCTGCTTTTATCTTGATGGCATTTATCAAAGGTACATCCTCTGGTTTAGGTATGTCTTCTTTACATACAGGGCTGTTCTTTGCTTCCCCTTGAAAGGGTCTGTTTCTCTCATCAAAACTGAAAATACCGTTTATTAACTAATGCATTCAACAAACATTTATTCATTCCTACTATGTGCTAGGCACAAAGATGCAAAAAAAAAATGAGGTACATTCTCTGTTCCTTAGAAACACTATGTCCTGAGTCTGTTAGATGCTCAAAAGGCATGTTTCAATATTGTGTTCTGTGGAAATGCCAAACTCTAGAGGCCCAGATCTTAGGGAATGCTTAGGGACAGTTAATGACCCTGTTTGGGCATTAGGGTAGGATAAGGAAAGTTTCTCAGGAGATGTCACATTTAAGCTGAGGCCTTCAAGCATGAGTAGACATTAACTCTAAGTAGGAATTAGCTACACCAAAGTGAAGGGTAGAATCTGGAGGTGGAGAAAAGGTATTGCAGGCAGGGGGGAAGCCACGAATAAAGGCATAAAGATAAAAACATCATCACATGGGCTGAGAAATACAAGCCATTTACTTTGTTGGAGCATGAAGTTCAAGGCAGGGAGTGCCAAGAGATGAGGCTGGAGAGCAAGTCTCAGCTCAGAACTTAAGAGTCTTACAGTTTTGGAAACTTAACCATGGATCTAGGTAGCCTTGTTATCTCAAGTCCCACCTACCAACTCTCAGTAATAACTCTTGTCATATTTTCTTCTTTTGAGTTAAAATTACAGGTGTGTGCCACCACACCTGGCTATATTTATTATTTTTCATGAGTCTTGAGGTCGACAGGAAGCTGTCTGATCTAGACCAGGCTTAGAGGGAGAGGAAAGTGGCTCTGTTCAACACGTTTCTCATTTTTTCTTCAGCCCTTCAGACTAGCCCAGACACGGTCTTCTCATAGTAGTGACAGAGATATACCTGAGCAAGTAGAAGTTTGTAAGGCCTTTTGAGCTGCTTGGAACTGGTACCACTCTTTTATACCTTGTTATATTAGGCAAAACAAGACATACGGATAACATCAAAGAAGAACCTCAAAGCCACAAAATGATCAAAGGAGAGGTGAATCAGCACTGGGGTTATTATTATAATCTAACACAATTGCTAATATCCCTCCCATTTATAAAATAGGATGTTCACTTCCTTCCATCCCAGGACCTAAAAAAGTCGCATCTGATCACAGTGACAAGCTCAAATACTTAGATTATTATGGTCTACCTCAGGTCTAGATGAGGCTCCTCTTGATTTAGAGATTTATAAACCAAAAAAAAAACTCTACCCTCTAAGATATAATATACAAGAATGAAGCATGCTGTTGGCATGTAATAAATTCATTCATCTCAAAAGCGGAAGAAAAGTAGGCACATAGAAGTTACTGGTTTACTAAAATTTTGAAATGTCACAGCATAAATGTTGCCAGTTGCTTTAATGTTGTGTGTGTGTGTGTGTGTGTGTGTGTGTGTGTGTGTGAGAGAGAGAGAGAGAGAGAGAGAGAGAGAGAAAGAGAGAGAGAGAGAGAGAGATGTTATGTATGCTTGGTCCTTCCTTGGTATGGCTCCCAGTTCATTGTTCTCTGTAATTGTTGGCTTTTCACTCAGACAAATCTTTCCTTTACCATAAACCTGTTGGCCATTTCCAAAAATGGAACTAGACTATGTCCTTTGAGTAAATATTAGCTTCTTCCTGCCCAAAGAAAGTTTGGGACCCCCAGATCTTTATACATGAGCAGGGGCAGTCTCTTGTGAGCTCAGGCCACAGCGCTTCCATGACCACAACTCTCAGTATATTTGTGTCTTTTGTATATGTTTGATTTTTGTTCACTCTGTGTGCCATAGGTCACACCAACAATTCTTCTTGAGTAAGGCTTTTCTTTCTACACTTAATTATTTCTATTGCCGTGGCACCACCCCTCAAATTTATAGAAGCCCTTTTGCGAAGCTGAGATGTCTTATTTCTTCCAGAGGTTTTTGACAATGAATGTGCAAAACAACTCTTACTTTGATCTTTACCTTAAGGGCCTGTCCTTGATTTCTGTTTGGAAAGTCTGGATATGAGAAATCATTTTATTTTTTAGACTAGCAGGTCCCTGTATTTCTGGGCTATGTTCCCTCTCAGTTCTGTTTACGAATTTGCTAGTCCTCGCTTGAGTTCATCTCTCTCATGTAGTACTTGATCATAAACAGAAAAACCCAGCTAGCTGACGCTTTCAACATTCTGTCTGGAGATCTACTTGGAGAAGCTTAAATGTTAATTAGATACACTTTTTATCTTCTGAGTTACCATAGGTGACAGTTTAACCAAATGTTTCATGTCTACATAGTACTGCTACTGTATCTCTAGCCTCCATAAACGTTCTAACCTTTTTCCTAGCTATTTTTTATGACTTCTTGTCATTATCCCAAACTCCAGGTGCCATCTAGGTCCAAATCCAATATGTTATTTAGGTTTCTTTTATAGCAGCCCCTACTTCTCAGCACCAATTTCTGTATTTCTTGACTATCAGTGTAAGAACTCACTAGCTTCAAATAACAATATTTATTGTGTTTTAATAATAGATGGCTGTGGTCCACATGGCGAAGGTAATGGGTAGAGAAGGATGTGGGGTTTCCATTAATATGAGGTACCCCAAAGATTAATTTTTTTTCTTTGGAATTATGGAGAAACCATTTTTATTTATCTGTTGGATAATGGTGTTATTTTCTCTTCACACATTTAAGAAATGCTTTGATAAAAGTGTACTACTTTCTTCCTAAAAAAAAAAATCAAAGGCAGTTTGTTAAGTCTGCAAAAAATAAGTAAATTAAGAGAGCCATAGCTTGAAAGTTGCAAATCCAAGTTTGAAGCACTAAGATTTCTACAAGCTCTTACTTCAAAGGGTAGAGAACTGAGCAGGGCAGCTCAATGAAGGAAAATCTCCTCTTTATTGGCAAAGTCACACTAGGAACCAATATGTTTTCTTTCTTCCAAGGCTCATGGAAGGAACACACAGAGCTTTGAAATCAGTTGAACTGAAACCTTTGGGGGAATTACTCAATAAGACAGAGGCTGAGAGTGTAGAAATTGGACATGGTGGGAAAAGCTGCAGACTGATATGACCTTAAGACCTGGGGACTCTGGAGTACCATGAGTGAAAGAATGAGAGTTGAAAGCTCTATCCTTTGGTGCCTTATGAAAAAGAAAGGTCGGGGCTCCAAATGGCAAGAAGGGTAATAAATTTAACTTAGATATTTGAATTTAAAAACTTGCTCTGCATATTAATTTTATAAATGTAGTAATCAGCGAGTGTTTGTGTACCTTGAAATGTTTTGGACAAAATATTATTGGAAAACAAATGTGCTTCATTCTTTGTAGTTTAGTGAATTAGTCAGGGAAGGCTAATTACTGCAGTAAAACTTCCCCAAGCTCAGCAGATTGACATAATAAAAGTTTATTTCTCACTCACATCGCAGCCTAAGGTGGATGGCAGGGAGATGCTGCTCCAGAAAGCCATTCGAGACTGGGTTTTTTCCATCTTGCAACTCCACCCTATTATAGCTCCTTGCAGTTCTCTCTATTCTTCTGGAAGATGATGAAAAAGAATGTGGTGGTTCAAAGATCACCCCATGTTTTCTGCATTCTTTTTATGTAAGCACACTTCATCTGTCCTTGAGGAGGTGAAACCCTATTCCCTTCCCTTTAAGTGTGGATGTCCTCAGTGACTTGCTTCTAATGAGTGGAAAAGGAAGTACGATCTTTGGAAACTAGATCATCAAAGCTTCCTGCTTGGGTTCTCTCTCTCCTTCTTCCCTTCCTTTTTCCTCTTCCTCCTCCTCCTCCTCTTCCTCCTCCTCCTCCTCCTCCTCCTCTTCTTCTTCTTCTTTTTGGTATTGGGGATTAAACCCAGGTGCATTCTACCTCTGAACTACAACCACCAGCCCTTTTTATTTTTTTGAACTTTGAAACAGGGTCTATCGACCCTGAGGCTGAGGCTACCCTCGAACCTGCAATCCTCCTGTCTCAGTCTCCTAAGTACTGGGTTTACAGGAGTGCACCACTGTGCCAGCTTCTCTCTCTCTTTCTCAGGTTTCTTACTTTGGAGGAAGCCAGCTGCCATGTCACAAGGACACTCAGGCAGCCATGTGGAGAGAGGGGTCCCTGTGGTGAGGAGCTGAGGTCTTTACCAATTGCTGGCAATGGAATGAGGACTCTGACCAATAGCAAGTTGAACGCACCACCCCAGAAGTGGATCCTCCAGCCTTAGCATATGACCACAGCTCTAGCTGACCACCTAGCTACAATCTCATGATAGACTCAGAGCCATAAAATCTCAGGGAAAACACTCCCAGATTCCTGACCTTCAGGAATTGTGTAAAATAATAAATGGGTGTTGTTTTAAGCTATTAAGTTTCAGAGCGATTTGTGTAACAGCAATGAATAACTAATATAGAGAATTAAGAAGTACATGTGGGAGGGTCGTATAATGCTCGGCCTGCAAGAACCATAAACTACTTTCCACCCCATTCCACGAAGAGCTGAGCTTCATGGTCACACCTGACAACCTGACAGTGAGAAAAGTTGGGAAATAGAGTCTAGCTGTGTGCACAGGAGGACAGGAATGCTGATCAACAGCTGGCCGTCTCTGCCGCATTCAGTGAATTTATATGTGGGAATCTCTGGACCACAAGGCTCTTGTGGCTGTACATCCAAATTCAGACAAAATTCTTTGAGGAAATAAGTCTTTGAAATAGCCTCTTTTAAAAAGTGATGTCAAATCTCTTTGCAGTTACTCAGGAAAATACTAAGAGGCTTGAGTTTGTCTGATTTACTAGTGCTGTCATAACAGCAGCAGCTGAAGCAGTGATACCACTACCGACAACGAAACATTTATTGAACACCCAGGCATTGTTTGAAGTATTTTTTTATTAATCATCACAATACAGTGATGTGTTAGTCAGCTTTCTGTCACTATAACAAAATCCCTGAGACAATTAACTGTTTTGGCTCACGGTTTTGGAGGTTTCCGACCATGATTGATCGGTCTCATGAATTTGGGCCTGCAGTGATATAGTACATCATAGCGAGAGTGTGTGGTAGAGCAAAGAGACCAGGGCCCACAGTCTCCTTTAGAGGGAAGCACCTAATGACCTAAGGACCTCCCACTCAACCCCACTGCCAAAGTTTCCAGCATCTCCCAAGAGTGCCACTGTGGGAGCCAAGTCTTTAACCCATGGCCTTTGGGGACTACTCAAGATCATAAGGTAGGTACAATTATCTAAATTTTACAGACGGGGAAAATGAGACACAGGGAGGTTAGGCGGCATGCTCAAAGACTCATGAACACCTCTGCTCTTTAATATAAGCCTGTATTTTGCCAGAGTTAGACACCTGACCTGCCAGTAGGATTAGGGGGTGTGGAAGGGAGGGACTCACCTCTACCAGGAGTGTTATCAGTGGATGGTGTGGGAGGAGCCCTGAGTGCCCTCCCAGTGTGGATAGAATGAGGGTCTGGGATGTGTTTCCCCAGCGGGAGTACCATGGAGGTGCTGGAGACTTTAGGCACAGGTCATTCTGAAAGCAGGTAGGAAGACATCAACTGGATACATGAAACTCCAGTTTGGCTAAATTCACATTTTTTTCTTCATCGTATCTCTAGTATCTTGGTATGCTTTAGTTTCTCCTTCTATGTACTAAATATCTTCCATATTGGCTTGCTGAATGATGTGATGTATGCAAAAACATCTGGAATATTTCTGGATATACAACCATATACCAAATGCCATTATTTTCTAAGGAATAGCAGCATGTATTATTTATTATTGTATTCTCAGTGTCTCGTACAGTATCTGGCACGAGGTGGTTGCACAATGCATTCTTATAGAAGGCACAGGTGAATAAGTGATAGAATCATTTCTTCTTTGTTTTTCTTGGGAATGAAGAGCTAGGACCAAGATGTGCAGTCTTATTGTCATCTTTTTCCTCTGGGTGCAGCTCAAGAGTTCATAAAGTGCTTTCACACACAGTATCTCATGCCGGTGACCCATCAGGACATCGCCTCTGTCTGCGCCTGGAGCAGTGGGAGGCAACCCTTATTAAAGTACTTTGTCCAATTCAGGATTGAATGAAATCTAACAAACTCAGAGAGTGCCCAGAGGAGAGCAATAAAAATTGATTAAACAGACCTTCTAAAGAAAGGTTAGGAGAACTGGGATTATTTTAGCTAGAGCTGCCAGTGGGGGGAATAATAAATTTTCAAGAACTAAAGAATATCTTGCAAAATTTCATGGTTAGCAGTAGGCAGTGTCCATGGAGGACAGAAGAGACAGAATTTTGATGACTTTCCTGTTTGACATTAACAAGCAGCCTTTCTCACCCTCTCTGCCCATGGGATTATCGCTACCCACTTGCTCTCTGAAAATTCTTTATTGCATTAGGACATACTCTCAGGACTGTTGTGTCTCTCAGGTACTGTGAGGTCACCAGGAAAAGCAGAGAAGAGACTTTTTAATTAAGTAAAAGGTTAGAATATATTCATCCCTTGACTTGGCAGTTTGAAAGGAGAAAGCTATGAACCCGATTAACCAGAGGCCCAAGACATTATCAAGACACTACACCTCCCTTTTTTACTTCCCTCCCAAGACATCCCAGGTCTAACTTCCCAGGTCTAATCTGGTGTATTTCATAACATGTGATGAACAGCATACTCACTTTACCCTTGCTCAATTATCCCATAATATTTATGGTTAAGGAAAGGTTTCCTAGGAAGGCAGGAGTTTAGAAATGGGACTCCTACTGTCACCAGGATTATATTATTTTTTGGCTGAGCCCTGGAATTACATTAACTTCATATAGCTTAATAACCCAACAGATGTTTAGAAATGCTTTCTCCATGCCAGGAATTGAGTTAAGCACTGAGTATATATTGGTGAATTGTATATATGTGGCCCTTATTAACACTAGGCCTAAACACAGGGCCTGTAAGCCAGTGAGGATGCAGAAAAATCAGGAGGGAATTGTAATATATTAAGATATGTGCTATAAAAGACCATGTGGGAAACTGACCTAACCCAGAGTTAAGGTCAGGGAGAGATTTTTGGATATTATGATGCCTAAGTGATCTATGAATTGATGAGTAACAATTATCATTAATTCCTTCTTTGGTCACATTATCAGTCCAGATATCTCTTATTTTGAAAATAGATGTCATTATCTAACCCATGCAGCCTTCCTTCCCATTTATTAATTTTTATTTTATTTTGAAATGATTAACTCCATAATTGAACCAACACCTTCATGATTTAGGGATGAAAAGAGTTTCTGATACAGTTAACCTTGATTAAATTAACATCAATATGCCAAGAATTAACTGTCTGTCTTGAAGCACTCTGTTGGTAAAGCATTCAGGCAGCCCGAATGTTAACACACTTCTAAGTTGTATAAAAAGAACTATCACTTGAACTAGAGAGAGCTGAAGGCTTAGGCAGGAAGCCCAGAGTACTTCTCTGGCATTGGTGCACCATTATAGTTTTTATTAGTTATTTTTTGTTCAATAATAATCTGGATGAGGCCCCAGCATAATGATAGAAATTTCTGAATTAAATTTAAGCCACTCAATGTTAGATAATTAATTACAATAGTCTTTGTAGTGAAATGGAGAGGTATGGTTATCCAGGTCAGGGTGGTTTTCTCTTCCTTGAAGCAGCTCACACAGAGGGCGGCCTCCAGAGGCTGTACATACACACTGGCCACACCTGGATGACCAGAGCTGGATACCTGGGCCAAGCTGAGTCAATCTGATGCCATCTTAGAGTTTTTGAGTTGGGTCAAGAAACTGTGAATCAGTCTCTCTTGCAAGTGACTGCTAGGGATATAGGTCTTGAGCACTGTTAGTGGCCTTCCTCTGTTTGCAGCAGGAGGATGGAAAAATACCAGTCAGAACCCAAGGACCCAAGGTGGGGGAGAGTGCATTTAAATTGCATTTATATCCCTGGTTCCCACAGCTCCAAAGACCCAGTTGTTTCTATGCTTGTGCTGTAGTTTGCTTATGTGAGAAAAATCAATGTGTTAGTCAACTTTCCATTCTATAGCAAAATATCTGTAATAATCAACTTATGGGGAAGAAAGGTTTATTTTGGCTCACAGTTTCAGAGGTTTGAGTCCAGGATTGGTTGGCTCTGTTGCTTTGGGTCTGTGGCGGGGCAGCACATCATGGCAAGGGTGCCTGGTGCAGCAGAACTGCTCACCTCATGTCCAGGAAGCAAACAAAGTAGAGGAGGAGGATGAGATCCCACAATCCCCTTCAAGTGCACACTCCCATTGACTTAAGAACCTCTCACTGGGCCTCACCTCTTAAAGGTTCCACCAAGTCTCAGTAGTGGAACCAAGCAGGGATCAAGACTTTAACATATGTACCTTTGGGGGACATTCAACATCCAACTGTAGTAATCACTATTTTTTTTTCTTTTGGTACCAGGGATTGAACTCAGTGTGGGGGGGTGTTCTACCTCCAAGCTACACCCCCATATCTTTAAATACAATTTTTAAATTTTGAATCAGGGTCTTGCTAAGTTGCTGAGGGTCTTGCTAAGAACCCGTGATCCTCCTGTCTCAGCCTCCCAAGTATAGGATTACAGGCATGGACCATTGTGCCCAGCTAGTAGTCAGTATTCTTTTAATAAATTTCTTTTGTTTTGCCTAGGTTATGTCAAGGTGGGATTTTTGTTTCCTTCAACTATAAGTCCTAGAGAAGGCAAGCTATGCAGTATGGATAGAAATATGCTAATTTTCCACCTGGGGGCAGTTGGTGATAGAATAGAGTAGAGTAGAACATTTACTGGCCTCTGGCTTTGGGAACTTGCCCATCAGAAAATCCTTTGGGGGCACAGAGTCTTAGAAGGCCACACCTATGGCTCAGATATTGAGGCTGTATTCTACATTGCCCTTGCAACATTAATACTAGGTTGCAACTTCCAGCCCATCCACTCCCATGATGGCTATTTCTAGGGACTACTACTAGGAGATAGTATTGTGCAGTAGTTACCCACCCAGGTCCTGGAGTCTGACAGACAGGTCAGGATTCCAGCCCTAATGATTAAGGGTAGCCATGAGACCTTGGGCTAATTGCTCATTCCTTTCAACCTTGGTTTTCTCATTCATAAAATGGAAGTCTCACTGGGTGTTGTTAGGATTAAGGGAGATGTTACATATAAAGCATTGGGCAGACCGCCTGACACATAAGTGCTCAGTAAATATTAGCAATTATTTAAATATGAACCAAGTCTACAAATAGGGAAGGAATGTGTTTGTCCACTCAACTGATAGGCAATGGATGAGGTAAACTTTTAAGGTGCATAGAGTTACTCTAATCCTTGTATAAAAGAATGCACAGACAGCACTTTAGTGCCTCCAAGGAGACCTGAAACAGATAAGGGAAAATTATGGTTGATTTTCTGCTTGTGTCATTTTCTGACGGTCTTGCTTTCTCTTATTCTTCTTGGAAGAAATGCAACAAAAACCCCTCTGAAACCATGCAGTGGCCTTGCTATATTATGCCTCACTTCATTCTGGAATCCCACAGACCCCCCTCCAGGGGGTTTAATTACTCCATCTATCCAAAGAAACTAATTATAACAAGCCAAGGTTGCCCTGAAGTTGCATTTATGCCCAAGAAAAAAGGTCATAAAATCTTCCCTGCTCATAGCTCCTGTTTAGTTTTTCACAGTTTGAGGTAAAGAAAGCTAATTGTAAGAAAAGTTTAAGGTCAACCAAAGTTGTTTCTGGAATTTCTTGCTTTCTTTCTCTTCTTTGAAGCATTTCTCTGCCCTTATACACTCAAACTTCTCTTCTCTTGCCACCCCCCCCCTATTTGAGGAGGTATTTAAAGCAATGTAATTGCTGAGAATGGCTTTAGAGTCAAATACATCTGAATTTCAATATCAGCTCTAAATAGGCAATAACATCTATCTCCCTTATGAGAAAAAATTGCTCAATAAATGAGAATAATTGATAATTTTTATTGAAACCAATTTATTCTGTTAAAAATGTAATGGCTCAAAGTAATGGTTCTTGTAATGTGGTCTTAAGATAACTTTTGTCAGAATCACCAGGAGTTCTTACTAAAAATGTAGATTCCTGGGTCTCACTCCAAAGCTACTGGTCTCTGGGAATGAGACCCAGGAATCTGCATTCTTAACAGGTTCCCCAGATGATTCTTGAGTATAGTGAACTCTGAGAGTCACTGAGATTATACTTGAAGATGACACGGGTACAGTCAATGTGTTACCTTTCTCAGAAGTATTTATATTTTGGCCTATTTTGTCTTATTAAGTATGACAGTGGGGTGAGAGGATTTGGGACTATGTCTCAGGCATTGATAAGCAGGAATGCAAAGACTTTTCTAAACTTTAGGATGTCTAGTACCTTTGTTGCAGGAGGACAGGCGTGTAGAGATGTCGACCTGGAGACCAGATTGGATCAATCTTTTATTCCCACCAGTGGGGCCCAGAGGACTAAAGTCCAAAGTCTGAGCCCTGAATGGGGTCAGCATACAGATTATATAGCCTCAGGGAGATGGGGCAGGCTTGATTGGCTCGACAGGTGCGGAAGCATGGGTTAGGTTTCAGTTTCTTTTCCTGAGGCTGATTTCCTCTAACTGCTCCCATGTGGCAGGTATGTGGCTCAGGCTCCACATGGCAGGTGCAGAGCAGAGTCATCTTAGGCTCCTCCCTCATTCCTCCCTTTGAGACCTCACCATAACCTGCTATTGGGGTTTTATATTTTGAGTCTCCCTTACCAGGTGAGAGAGAAGAGGTGGGAGTACAGTATAGGATTCCTGTTCGAGCCTGCCAGCAGTGAGAAGGGATCAGAAGGGTGTGGTCTGGCTCATTTTGGATAACCTTAGAAAAGTCTAGATGATGAAGAATATCCTCAGGCATCAGCCGTGTGTAGACCAGTCACCTTTCCGGGTGTGACTGGAGCAGGGCATGGCGTCTTTCACAGAGCCAGGTGGCAGGGTTGTAAGGGTCCATTGCAGGTTTCCACAGCTGTTCTGGGGCAGCCCTTTGAGGTGGCTGTGATGGATCCTGGCAGCTATTCCATCTACTATTGCAGCTGTAGGGATAGTTAAGATAATAGTAAAGGGTCCCTTCCACTGCACTTTTAGTGGAGTCAGGTTCATCTTTTACCCACACTGAGTGCCCTTGCTGGATCAGGTGGATGGGACAGAAAAGACTTATTGGGGCCCTATCTAAGACCCAAATGGAAAAATTTTCGGTGATTTTTCCTAGCCCCAACATTAGCCGATGCAACTTGGTCTCCCCACATTTTCGCAGCCTTCCAGGAAGAAATCACAATATGGAAGAAGACCAGGCATATAGTACTTCATAGGATGAGTACCCTGTCTGTTTAGATGGGGTGCACTTAATTTTAAATAGTACTGGGGCAGGGCCTATACCCAAGTGAGTTTTATTTCCTGACAAAATTTTCTTAACCCTGTTTTTAGAGTCTGTTTCTTCCTCTCAACTTTCCCTGAACTTTATGGGCGATAGGCCGCATGTAACTTCCATGTAATGTTGAGAGCTACTGCCATAGCTTGAATGACTTCTGAGATGAAGGCAGGGCCATTATCTGAACCTATCTGCAAAGGCAGGCCAAACCGAGGGGAATAATTTCTTGAAGTAAGACCTGGACTACTTCTCGAGGTTTTTCAGTCCTACATGGAAAGGGTGAATACTATCACTATCACTAATAGGTACCAGTAGCCCCCACAGTGGGTCAGTTCAGAAAAGTACATTTGTATATCTTCCAAAGGGGAAGCTCCAACTATTTGGATTCCAGGGGTCAGTCTTGGTCCTTGCTTTGGATTGTGCTGACTGCAAAGAGTATGTTGACTTGCCTTTTTGGCCAAAGCTGACAAGTGCTGAATATAGAAGCCACATTTTCTTGGCCCAGGTGGGTGGCCTCATGAGTTGCTCTAACAAGGGGGGCACCTAACAGGTAAGGAATGGTGACCCTGGCAGTGAATGACTGCTACCTGTTTGGGTTTCCAGAAGCCCTCAAGGAGTTATCGGATCTCCTGTGGGTGTCTTAGTTCTTTCCCTCTAGAGTTTAGTAGTCCCTTTTCTTAGTATAATGCTCCATGAACATGTAAAGTGAGGAAGGCATATCTGGAGTCAATGTAGATGTTTACTACCTTTTTTTTTTTACTTAGTCCTAAGGTTCAAGTTAATGTGATGAGTTCAGTCTTTTGGGCTGGAGTTCCCTGTGGTAAAGTTTTGCCTCCAAGATGGCTTCATGGGTGACCACTGCATATTCGGCCTGCCGGGCCTCCATTGGGGTGACAGAACTGCTACTGTCCACAAAGATTTCCAAATCTGGGGCTTTTAGAGGCTGATCCTTTAGGTCAGGCTAAACTGAATATACTTGAGCAATTACTTCTTCACAGTCATGGGTAGCCCCCATTTTCCTATGGGTAAGAGCGTAGCAGGGTTTATGGTGCTTACCGTTTCCATTGCTATGCATGGGTTTTCTCACAGGAAACCTTGGTATTTTGGTTAGGCAGGCATTGGCAATCCAATGGTGTCCTCTAGCATTCATGAGGGTGAGGACTGAATGGGGCACATGGATTCAGAGGTGTTGTCTGAGTGTCAATTTGTCTGTCTCCTGGGCAAGCAGGGCAGTCAGAGCCACAGCTCACAAATACGGCAGCCACCCAGCCGCAACTCCATCTAACTGTTTCAGGTGGTAGGCAACCAATCAGTCCCATGACCCTAGTTTTGGTACCAGGATTCTGATTGCAGATTTTTTTTTCTCATACATAACAGTTTGTCTAGGTCTGGGAGTTTCAGTGTAGCTTTTTCTTTAGTAGGTTGAACACTGTCTGTTGGTCCTCTTTCCAGATTAGAGGCTCTTTCTCCCCCCTTTGTGTTTTCAAATAGAGGCTTAGTGATCACAGCAAAGTTGGGGATCCAGAGTCAGCAGAACCCCACGGCTCCTAAGAATTCTCTTAAGGCTATCCTGGAATTTGGCACCAGAATGGCTCAGATCACCTTTTTTCTCCTGGTCCTTAAAAGTCGCTCTCCTTGTTTTAAGCGGAATCCAAGAGCTGGGCGTGTTGGTGCACACCTGTAATCCCAGTACTTGGGAGACTGAGACGGGAGGATTGCAGGTTTGAGGACAGCCTCAGCAAGTAGTGAGACTCTCCATTAACCTAGCAAGACCCTGTTTCCAAATAAGAAAATCAGGATGGGGGTGTAGCATGAAGGTAGAATGCCTCTGGGTTCAATCCCCAGAACCACAAAATAAATAAATAAATAAATAAATAAATAAATAAATAAATAAATAAATAATGGAGCCCAAGATATTTGACGACCTTCTGGTGAGGTAGGAGCCTGGCTATGTGCTTGAAAATGACTCTTGGCTAAAAGCCTAGGGACAAAATAGAAGAATAAAGCTTTCTTCACAGGCCCCCCTTTCTTCGCAGGGCCTCTTTCAGCAAAGACCACAAGATAAGGCAGCTAAGTCCAGCAAGATGGTGCCACCCAGTCCCAGACATGTAGAGCCCAAGATGGCGCTGCCAGATCCCTGCCATGTAGAGTCTAAGATGGCGTCACCCAGTCCCGGCCACATGGAGGCTAATACAGGAAATCTAGCTCAGGAAGCAGAAATGAAACCTGACCTGAGCCCCCTGTATTGGTACTCCTGTCTGTTATTGATCCAATCAAACCCCGTCCCACAGGGACTATATAATGTGCATGATGACGCCATTTAGGGCTCAGACCTGGAGCTTTGCTCACTGAGCCTCACTGGTGAATAAAGACCTGCTTTATCCTACTCTGGCCTGTTTCTTGTCTTCCATGGACCAAGCCTCCTGCCAAACTGGCATATTTGGGCCTTTTTCCTGGAGACTTTGTACCTGCACTGGTCTAAATGGCAAAGCAGGGCATCAGTGCTTTTTGTTCATTCTTTTAAAGTCTCATGTGCCAATAGGAGGTCATCTACATCCTGGAGGAGCATGCAGCCTAGTTTCTGTGAGGGAAAAGTGTGAAGATCTCTTGCAAAGGCTTCCTCAAAGATGGTAGGGGAATTTTTGATCCCCTGCCGCAGTCAGGTTCAGGTGAACTGGCTTTTTACTCCTGAATGTGGGTCTTCTCACTTGAAGGTGAAGAGTTCCTGGCTGGCAGGGGCCAGTCGAATGCTGAATAAGGAAGACATCCTTGAGGTCCAGGCAGCTGAACCACATGGTAGTGGCTGGGAGGAGGTTGAGGAGGACATAGGGGTTGGGCACCATTGGGTGCAGGGAGACAGTTGCTTGGTTGATGGGCCAGAGATCTTGCACTGGACCATAGACTTGGGTCCCTGGTTTCTGTACCAGGAGGAGCAGTGTGTTCCAGGCAGATTGGCAGGGGATGATGATGCCATTTTTTAGCAGCCTCTCCAGGTGTGGGTGAATGCCTTCCAAGGCTTGCTGGGGAATTGGGTATTGTCTCAGGCAAATGGCCTTGGCCCCAGGTTTAAGTTTTATTAATACAGGGGCCTGTTTTTTGAAAGACCCAGCGGGTTGTCTTCTGCCCATACAGTGGGACATCTTTTGGCCCATCTTGGGTTTAGGGGCTCTCTTTCTCAGCCCTCAAACAGTCTCCATTCTTCCTCCAGGGAAACCTTCAGGGTGAAGATGAGCCTCTGGGGGGTACCTTGAGACGCAATTTTCTTGCCTCAGAAAAGGTTATGGTAGCCTATAAGTTGCTCAACATGTCTCTCTCCAGCACCGGACATTCTGACGTATAGAGGAACTTATGTATAGTTTCTCATTCGCTTACAGTGCAGCTCCTGGGCTTGCAGAAGGCCTGCTGGGTGGTTTTTCCTGCAGCCCCAACAATATCTATTTCGGTCTCTGGTGAGAGGACCAACGGGGCTTGTAAGGACAGAATGCTCAGCTCCCATGTCAACAAGAAAGTCAATGTCCTGGTCTTCTACTGTCATCTGGGTCATGGACTCCCTGGGAGAGATGGAGCCCAGTCCCCTTCAGTCTTCAAACATGTCGGCTCCTCCAACAGTGAGCAATTGCAGGGGTTGATCTCCTTGCTGTTTACACTGTTGATTGGCCTTTTTTTTTCCTTTTAGGGCACTCATTTTTCCAGTGCCCAATTTCCTTGCAGAAGGCACACTGGTCCTGGTGTAGGGGCGGTCTTCTCCCTGGAGGTTTTCCTGGTGGGGGCCTCAACCTGTGGCTGAGGAACACATCAGCACTGCTGCGATTAGATCAGCTTTTTTCTTCATCCTCCTGTCTGCCTCTCTTTTTTCTTCTACATCGCAGTTTGTGAAGACCTTGTTGGCAATCTCCAGTAGAGTATCATTCATTCCAGCAAAGCCATCCAGTTTTTGTAACTTGTGGCAGATGTCCCCTGTGCTCTAACAAAGGCCATATTTATCATTTGTTGGTTTTTTTGCACCTCTGGGTGGAAGGGAGTGAAGGGGCGATAGGCCTCACATAGCCACTTGTAAAAGGTGCTAGGACTCTCGTCTCACCATTGTAGTACTTCACCGACTTTTTCTATGTGAGTGGTCCATTGACCCCTCTCTATATGCCCTGGAACAATGCTTCCTGATACTCCCAGAGGCTCACCATATCTTGTAGGTCATTGGGGTCCCAGTTAGGATTTTCTGTGGGAAAACAGAGTCTAGTATATGTTGCTGTCCCCCACAGTCCCTGATGGGGCAATTTCCTCAACCCTCCAGGTAGCTGCCTGGAGGACTCGCCGCCGTTCCTTCATATTGAAGAGAGTGAGAAGCATCTGTCTACAATCTGCCCAGGTAGAGTTGTGAGTCTGACAGATGGACTGGATCAAATCCACAAGGCCCTAAGTTTTTTTTTTTCGGTACCAGGGATTGAACCCAGGGGCGTTCTACCTCCGTGCTACACCCCCGGCCCTATTTTTTATACTTTATTTTGAAATCGGTCTCACAAAGTTGTGGAGGGCCTCACTAAGTAGAGAGAGAGAGAAACAGGGAGAGAGAGAGAGAGAGAGCTGAGGCTGGCCGCGAACCCGGATCCTCCGGTCTCCGCCTCCCAAAGTACTGGGATTACAAGTGTGCGCCACCATGCTCGGCTCCTAAGGTTTTTTATGAACAGGAGGGAGTGCGATGCTGGTGGTGAATGGCTGATATACTAGAGTTGGCTGCCCTGGGACCACCTGTCCATCCACATCTATTGCTCCCAGTCGGCATACTTCCCACAAGGGAAATTGCTGCGCCAGCCTGGAGTCCCCTGGCCTAGGGGGGAGATTCAGGGTGTATGGGAACAGGACTGGTGGCCCTGAGGTCTCCTCAGGAGCTGGGGAGCCAACAGCTGAATTATCAGCCCCTGAAGACGGTGTAATGGGCACAGACGGGGCAGCCACTCAGTCTGATTAGCAAGGTTGTAGGGCACTTCTAGCTCTTCAGTGTCTCTGCAGACTAAGACTGGTGCTTTTCCCAGCAGTTTCTTGGAAGTCAACATTTCCTGTCTCCCCCTGGCTACTAGAACTCTGGAGACTGGACCCCTCAGCCAGGGAGGGGGTGGATGACCAATTATAGCCATGAATCTATAGAGGGGAACTGGTCTGGGTACCCGGGGTCTCCAGTGATTACACCCCATACCTTTTGAACTAAAACTATCGAGTGAAACTTCTGCAGGGCACCCTATATCAACAGCTGGCCACTCTACCTCACAGAGAGTCTGCAGCTTACCAGGACTTAATTTTTCCTCATAGTCCCCATTATATTCTTTCTTGAAATTTGTGATCATTGCTTCAAGAGTAGTCTGCTTCCCTTGCATCCCTCACATTTTGACACAACACAGGTAAGACAACATTTGCTTCGTTCGTCTCCAGCCATTCCTCTCCAGCCATACCTCTCGTGAGGATATTTCAGGCCCCTCTTAGCTTTGGCAGGCCAGTGATCCCAGCCATAACATCAGTGCTACCCTGAGTCACTCTGGAACCGTGGATTGGAACTCTGCACTCTCTTTGGTCCTGTGGACTGGGATTGGAATCCATAGTCCTTGTCCATCTCAGACACATACCACACAGACACTCAACACCTCCCTTTTCTCCTGGGTCCTGGTTTCCCAACAGTCACCTAGTGTTGGTACTCAGAGGATCATGGAGGGTTATTAGACCCTCCACCCCTTTTGTCCAGTAAGACAGGTCCCTAGTCACCCCAGGGCTTTCCTACCATGTTTCAGATATCTGCTGATGTCCCTTGTTCTGTCCCTGGTCCACACTTCTCCTTGGGTGACCATGTGGAACGTTGGCTTCCCCATTGAGGCCTCCCACACAGGGGCAAAAGAGCCCCTGTTGCGCTCAGTGGACTGGCATCCTTGGGGAAGCTGGAACCCCTGTGTCCAGTCGAGGGAGAGGCAAAATGCCCCGGGCCGGGATCTCCTGTACCATGGACCTCCTGGCTGGCTCACCAATTGTTGTAGGAGGACAGGCGCGGAGAGATGATGACCCAGAGACCAGGCTGGGAAGGAGAATTTCCTCATTTCCACCACAGGGCCCAGAGGACTAAAGTCCAAAGTCTGAGCCCTGAATGGCATCAGCATACAGATTATATAGCCTAGGGAGACTGGGCAGGTCTTGATTGGTTCGACAGGTGCAGAAACTTGGGTTAACATTCAGTTTCTTTTCCTGAGCCTGATATCCTCTAACTGCTCCCACGTGGCAGGTACGTAGCTTAGGCTCCATTTGGCAGGTGCAGGGCGGCACCATCTTAGGCTCCTGCCTCAAACTTGAATTCACAAGGAATCTATGCCTAAGATCACCCACAAGCGCAATTCTGCTTTTGCTGTTTCAACCCTTTGCCTCTTAGCAGCCTCTTTTGCTCAACTGTGGAAGGTACTGACCTCCCTTGGGTATTTGGAATATGGAGATCCTTTGTTGTTTTTTTGTTTAAATATACTTTTATTTGTGAATTGTAATTATACATCATAATGAGGTATAGAGTGATAGGAACATACATGCTCACAACACTTGGTGTGTTTTCCTCCGGATTCCACCTCTCTCCTTTCCCTATACATCTCATTGAGATTGGGGTTGATGATTTCATATATGTACATAGCATTATTTGAACTGTTGCCTTCATCGAATCTTCTTCCTCCCTCTTCCTTCCCTTAAACCCCCTCCATCGCCCCACTGGAGTCTCTACTCCCTTATCTGAGGTCACTTTTGTTACCCAACTTCTCTGTAGCTTCTATATATGAAAGAAAATATACAACTGTTCACTTTCTGAGACTGGCTAATCTCACCTAGCATACCATTATTTAGTTCCATTCATTTTCCTGAAAATGACATAATTTTGTTCTTCTTTATGGCTGAATAAAATTCCATTGTGTGTATATACCACAGTTATGTAATCCATTCATCTGTTGATGGACACCTAGGCTAGTTCCATAATTTGGCTATTGTGAATTGTGGTGCTATAAACATAGATATGCATGTATTGCTATAACATTCTGACTTCAGTTCCTTTGGGAAGATAGCCAGGAGTGGTATAGCTGGGTCTGGCCAATGTTCCAACATATAAGTACTGTTAGAAACTTTTTGTTGTTGTTGTAACAATGACTGAATGGGTCCAGCTATGCAAATGTCTGGCCTTGCAGGAGGTACTTCTACACAATGAAGCATCTGATCTCAGATACCATAATGTCCTTGTGGAGGGCCAAGGCAAAGGGGGCAGTTTTCTATCACTGCTCATTTGTGAAGGTTGAGGCTCATTCTCGAGAGTGCTTGGGAGAAAACTGGGGACAGGTTTACAGGCACTTGTCTGCTGAGCTTTGTGAAACCTGTTCTGCACAGAAGTGCCTCCAGCCTGTCTCTGCCTGGACTTCTTCCACCTGCAGGGAGCGCCTTCCTTCTGCACCCTGCGTGTGGCTGTAGCTGTGTGTGGCTATAACTGTGTGTGGCTGTAGCTGGAAATGTCTCCTGATCAGAGACAGAGTGAGCATAACGCTTGAGCTTCCCAGTGCTTCTCTTGCATTGACTTTTGTGAGTCTAGGTTCTGGGGGCTGCAGAGTGGGAGAGAGGGAGCCAGGTTTCCTCAGGACACTTCTCTATAAGTATTTCTGGCAAGTTTTCACAGGAGATAGCACAGGAAAGGCACCCGGATCTGGATCTCCAAGGTGATTTCTTTTGTCATTCTAAACAAATACTTATCATTCTAAACAAATACTTGCCCAGTTCTGTGTTTGTAATTTTGCACTTGTCTTAAAAAAATCCCTTAGTCTCTAAATTGTATAAACTCCAGACTCCATAAAGCCTGGCTCACTTCTGATTGGGGCCCTTTAGATTTCTAAAAATAGTTTTGGGGGGCTTAATAGAATTTTTTTTTTTTTTGCGGTACCGGGGACTGAACCCAGGGTTGGTCTACCTCCAAGCTACCTTCCCAGCCCTATTTTTTATCCTTTAGTTTGAAACCGGGTCTCACGAAGTTGCGGAGGGCCTCACTAAGTAGCTGAGGCTGGCCGTGAACCCGGATCCTCTGGTCTCCACCTCCCAAGTACTGGGATTATAAGCGTGCGCCACCACGCCCGGCCTTAATAGAAATTTTGTAGTATTGGGAATTGAACCCAGGAGGGTTTTACCACTGAGTTATATCCCTAGCTCATTTTTGTATTTTATTTTGAAACAGGGTCTCACTAAGTTTTCCAGGTTGGGCTTTGAACTTGTGATCCTCCTGTCTGATTCTCCCGAGTTGCTGGCATGACAAGTGTGTGCTACGGCACCTGGCAGAGCTTAGTAGAGTTTTCTGAGTACAAAATGAAGAGCCCATGGTGGTGTTTTGGTGCTACAGGTGAACTGAACACTGTGTTCCATTTTCTTTGGTCAAAGGCGGTCTGATGGTAGTAAATCCTCTACATTTTCAAACTGCTCATTTCAAGTGTTCTTAGGTTGCACCTGTGCAGAACTGACTGAAGCTTGCAGGGCTGCTCAGTACAGCAACGGCTGGAATAAGGAGTGGGGTTGAGCCAATTCATGGTTGTACAAGGGCTGCAGGATAAATCCTTCTCCTCCAGAATCATCAGCATGAAGTTCATCAGGATATTCCCCCACAGCTGTGTATCATTCCACTCCAGGATCTATTTGAAGAAGATTCTGGTTTATAAGAGTCATTAAAATAATCAATAATGCCTGGTGGATGACTCCTTCATCTGTAATCTAGAGTTGGCTGTGACAGAGTATCTGATAAGCCTTTTGACAGATAATTCTAAGGACTTAAAGGGAGATGTGAATTAATTGCTTCTTTCAAGGGAAAACTGTGTTCAATATACTGGCCCAATTAAATCTGAGACATTCTATCATCAAATTTAAGAAACTATTTGGCATTGACTTTCACTTTAATATTCACTCTGAATTTTTAGTTCTCCACCGAAATAGCTTTAACTTTCAGAGAAGCTTCTGAGGTTATCCTTACTTCTTTTCAAAAGATCTTCATTCTCCTCTGCCTTTTTATGTCACAATCAAACCAACCTTGAGCAAATCTTTTACCTTCTCTGGGCTTTGGCTTATTTTTGTGTTAAATTTAGGTCAAATCAATGGTTCTTAGACTTTAGTGATCAGAGTCACATAAAAGGCTTGTTGAAACACAGATTGCTGGTCTCACTACAAGGGTTTTGATTCAGTAGATCTGGAATGGGGCTCAGGTTTTGCAAGTCTAACAACTTCTCAGCTGCTGCAGCTGGTCTGAGACTATGCTTGAAAACCACTGTGCTAGGCAAATAGACCCCAACTCTGTCAGATTACTGAATTACCTGTTGGGATTTCAATCAATAAGGATGCCAATGACCCATTCCTGAATGCATTAGACACTGGTAGTCTGGGTCAGGATAGGGTGAGACAGCCTGAGAGTGTAGCGCCTCCTTAAATTTTGTATCCTGGGGACACTTCACTTCCCTCACCCTAGTCCTGGCCTTTCTGGCATTAGAGCCGGGAATTTGTATTTATCACATCAGACCAGCTGCTGCACAGAAGTCTCTCTAAAACTTGCTGGAGTAATAGCACCCATTTATAGATTGGGCTATTTCTTTCAACAGGGGATGCTAGCACAGTGATATTTCTAGTGCTGAAGATTCATAGGTCATGAGCTTAATAACTGGTTTCAGCTGAATTCCTTCCTCAGGGTAGAACCTTCAAGTTACTCAACCTGTGGAGGGTTAACTGCTGATGAACCACTGACCTGTATCAGAAAAACATAAAATGCAATGAAGCACATGTTGGAATCAGAGCTGGAAGATTATCACTGGGATAGCTACTCTCTCCTTATTCATGTACATGCTTGCAAATAGTATTTAGTGATTTGTATGAAGCAAGCCATATTTCTTAATTATTTTTCATACTAATTCATTATATATTATTATTGTTATTATTATTTTGTGGTACTGGAGATTGAACCAAGGGGCATTCTACCTCTGAGCTACACCCCCAGCTCTATTTTTTTTTTTTATTTTGAAACAGGGTCTCACTAAGTTGGGGAGGGCCTTGCTAAGTTGCTGTGGCTGGTCATGAACCTGTGATCCTCTTGTCTCAGCCTCCCAAGTACTAGGATTACAGGTGTGTGCCACCACATCCAGCTAAGAATAATTTATTTTGAAATAATTTCAGAATCACAGAAAATGTGCCAGACAGAACAAGGAACTAAATGCCATCATCCCAATTTCCCAGTTGATGATATTTGATTGTGTCTGCTATATCACCTGTGTTCTTCGCCCCTTCCTTCCTCTTTGCCTCCATATTTATCTCCTTTTCTTTTCTGGTCCAGGATCCCATACAAGCACATGCAGTATGTTTAGTCTGCAAGACTCTTCAGTCTTTTCCAGTCTGGAAGAGTTCCTTGGATTTTCCCTGTCTTCCATTTCTTGATGGTTTTAAGGAAAGCAGCACTTTTATTTTGTAGGGGGTTTCTCAACTACTGATATTCTCTCATGACCAGGCAGGCTCAGGTCATACATTCTTGACAGGAGTACCTAGAAATACCACATTTCCTTTGATGTTACGGATGTATGTGAAATGATCAATGCCAATCTCAATGTTATGTATGGGGAAGAGGAAGGAGTGGGAAGGGAGCCGGGGTAGGCTTACCAAATGCTGTGTGCAGGTATGTCTCTATCACTCTGAAGTACATTATGATGTGAGACTACAATGCATACTCCTTTTGACCTGTCCCACCATTGCTGATGCAAACATTGACCACCTGGTCATATTGGTGGTTGCCAAGTTTCTCCACCAGCTTTTATTTTCTACTTAAAGTTTTGTGGGCTGGGTGTGGTGGCACATGCCTGTAATCCCAATACTTGGGAGGCTGAGATAGGAGAATCGCAGGTTCAAGGACAGCCTTAGCAACATAGCAAGACTCTCAGCAACCTAGCAAGACTCTGTTTCGAAACAAAAAAAAAAAATAAAAAGGTCCAGGGGTGTATCTCAGAGGTAAAATCCCCCTGGGTTCAATCCCCAATACCACACATTAAAAAAAAAGTTTTGTGGGAAGCATTCAAAGATTACAGCAATATCTTTTTGGTAGGCTTCCAACTAGCGATTCTCCACTCCCATCACTTTTTTTTACATTTATTAGTTGCCATAGAATTCATTAATATGTAATTATGGATTCTTATATTATTTAATAGTCTGTAATTTGTTACTTTCATTATTTATTTGATGCTTAAAACTTCTACAAGATAAACAGTGGGGGCTGCCTTATGACATGTTCTTGTCATTCACATACCCTTTTCTTACTTTCTGGCACAAAAAATATATGCTCCAGGCTCATCTTGTACTCCCAGTGCCTCAGCCTGGGAATGGGCCATTTCCTCAGGGAGACACTTATAATCCCCAAACTCCCACCAATTTATAAATGAGAATTACATGTTCAGAACTCAGGTCTCCAAATTGAAGCATAAGCATATTAACAAAAGTTAAAAACTCAAAACAAAATGTATACCAGGAAGGAATTGATGAAAATGGGAGGACAGGCCAAAGTAAAGATTTTATGGTTTTCTGTCGATTGAATATGGTTTGGTTGAGTCTCAAAGTTCATGTGTTGGTTCTAGTGTGGCAATGCCAGGAGTGGTGTGGAACCTTTAAGAGGTGGGGCAAAAATTCACTGAGAGTGATGTCCTTGGAAGGGATTAAGGTAGTTCTTGTGGGATCCTTTGGTAGATTTCCAGAGAGAGTTGTTAGAAAAAGAGTAAGCCAGGCCCCAGCCAGTTCTCTGGCTTCTTATTTTGACACATGATCCTTCTTCCCATATGCCCCCCATCCTTGTGATGCTACCCACCACAAGATCCTCACCAGAGTAAAACCATTGCTAGCAGCTTTCCCTTGAATCTCCCAAACCGTGAGCTAGACAAACCTATTTTTTTAATAAAGTTAGCCTACCTTGGTCATTTCATTATGGTAATAAAAAACTGACCCATGATCTTTGTTTCTTTGTTTTTGAATTATACCAACTGACAATGTGCACACTTCTTAGCACTTTATTTTCACTCTTAGTCATTTTAGTGTTCACTTGCCTCTAGTTGTTAGCTTTCTTTTTTTTCTCTAGGGTTAGTTTGGTGGCTTAGATTGGCTGAGATAGTTTTGGATGTTGACCTTTCATTATATCCCCATCAAGATCTACTGGATAGAGTAGAATGAAAAGTTTAATTCAGTTTGCTGGTTGAACACAAACAAGGCAGATTCTAGAAAAGTCCTGCATATTGTGGGCAGTTTGTTATGCCATTCCTAATCAAACCAAGGATGTTGTCCTGAGAAAGAAATCTGCTGATGACATGTAATTCTGCTGGTGTTCTTAGAAGTTCTCATTGTTTCTTGCTGAGCCTCCTTGCCAGGATAATTAACTTGCAACCTGGGCACAGTAGTAGAGAGGGTGGAGGGGGAAATGAAGGCACAATTGCTTCCTGTGAATTTTTTGCTTTCCTGAAAAGATTTCAGGTTTTGCAAAGTTCTCTGCTATTTTTAAATGTTCTCATTCTAATGAGAAGCAGGCACTGCATCATGTAATGGTTGAGTTGGTATGGTAATTGCATTACAATAAATAGCTGAGGTGCTAGGCCCATAAAACTGACCTAAGATCCACCATTCTTTTGCAACAGGGGACTCTAATAGCAACAGATTTTAAAGGGCCAGTATCCCTTTGGACTCTTTCCCAGATACAAATAAACAGAAGTCTACCTTAAGGGCCCTGTGTTGGGTATGAGTAATTTTATGTCTTTGCTAAGATGAGGAGTGTTATTATCCCAAGAAAATTATATTGACACAATTTAGGCAGAAATGATATAGGAGACAGAGGGAAAAATCAAACCTTTTGTTTTTCCAAGCAAGAAATTAAGCTATCTTGGTGTTACCAGGAGGAAAATGAACCGAAAATCATCCTTTGAAAGAACACATTCCTCTCAAGAATATGGTAGAATACCAGCCTTTCTAGACTTATGAAATAGATAGGTGAAGATATATTTCAAGTATATAATTTTCTTTCCATTTTCCATTATTAACCAAAATTGTTAGCTTAGAGGAAAATAAATAAACCATCTATAGTACCAAATTCACTGCATTCAAATCTTCATTAGTTTAGGGCATGGTGCTAGATGAAATTTGGAATGAAAAAAGTGTCTAAAACTTAACTGTATTCTTAGCAGGGACAGAGGGAAACGTATCAGGGTAGATTTCAGGGCAACACAAAGTCTAGCATAAAACAAACCCCAGAAATGGCCAAACAAAATGGGATCTGAGTTAAAGAAGAAAGGTGTGTTTAGACGCAAGTGTGTGTGTGTGTGTGTGTGTGTGTGTGTGTGTGTGTGAGAGAGAGAGAGAGAGAGAGAGAGAGAGGGAGAGAGAGAGAGGGGCAGGCTACTGTAGATGTGTCTAGTGGAAAGGACGCTGTTCCTCTTGGCAAGTTAGAGCAGTAAGGGCTGGCAGGTTGCCCAGAGGGGTCGCCACAATGAATGTGACCTTTACCTTAGTGAATTCACTATTGTCTTGGGGGACTGGCTCCCAGTATTTCATTTTCAAAAACTAACTTCTCAGTGTTCTAAAGTTGATTTGAGTCCACCATATTAACTCAGTTTAGTAATGCTTACGAGAGTTTCATGTGTAAATCAAGAATACCAATTTATCAGTTCATAGTGGGAATTATTACCCTCCCCAGATAGGATGTTTATGTTAACTCAACCAGAGTATTCTTTCCTTACACGTCTAGACTAGCATAAATTCACTTGGAGCTGTGGAATCAGATTCAGAAGAGTCAGTTAGTTATCTGATTTCAAAATGCAGTAGTATCAGGCCCAATCGAATGTCATGTCCATTTCTTAAATGAGGAAACCTTTGGTAATGGGACCCATGAGATGAACCCTTCAGCCACAATGGAACATTTTCCCTGAACACTGCTTAGACCAGCACTGCCCACAGAATTCTCTGACACTCATTCTTATGTATTTCCACAGATTACCAAAGGGCCTCCTCTCCTCCTTGGACTGACCTGTTCTGTCCCTTCTTCTCTAGAGAGGTGAGAAGTGGAGGATGGTGGGCTAAATAGCAAAATTGGCTAAAGAAGTGTTAAAAATGATGCATACATTCTTAAATTAAGAAAAAATTAATAGGTATCAGTGTAAATTCATCTACTAGTCTTCTAATGTGAGGCCACCCTATCACATTTTCATTGACTTTTAGTTTGGATTATATAAATTATACTCATTATGATTTCTAAGGATGCGTGCCTTTGTGATTTCTAAGGATGCGTGCATTACAATCACTTAGGGCACTTATGTAACAACCCAAGGGCAGGATATTTCTAGATTTTTATGATTTTACCCTTACATCAAGCTTTTCTTACATGTACTTAACAATTTACTTTTTCCCTACTCAAACTTTTAGTTGTCCCAAAACTTTAAATTTCATAGAAAAAAATCAATTCTCTATTCTTTTCACATTCATATTTCACAGTTTACATAGTGCTTCATTAAATAACTTATTAAACTGTTTTAGAAAAAACATAATTGACTCTGAGAATCTTAAGCCCAACTTGTGACTGTAAGAGAGGCATTGGTCATCCAGGAGTGAGCAGGCACACGCCAGGCTCTCAGACACATTATAACAGCATTAGGGATGTTTGGCTAATTCAGAAAACTTCTATAGTGTATTAATTGTTCACCCCATATATAAGTTAGATCTTGCTGGCTCAGGAGTCATGTTTTCCTTGGCTTTGAGTTTCTCTTTATTGGTCTATTTTGCACTATTGAACAATCGAAGGACAACCTCATTTCCCTTCATTAACAGTATAGGCCTTGAGAGATTAGATTTTTCTCCTTTTCCTTCTAGTGAGGAGGGGTGCCAGAAAAATCACTTTGGAGTTACTAACTGGAGCCACACTCTACCCCCCCCCCACAAGAATGGAAGATGGGACTAATTTGGATTGTTGGTGAGTTCCCCCCAGGTCCAATGTAGGATTTAAGGCTTTACAATCTAGGGAAATAGAGCAGTTGTTTTCATTGAAATAAAAGTTATTTGCCTCTGTGCATTAATACAGGGAAGAGAAGAAGGCATTGGTTCTGGGTTTATGAGATATGGTGCTAAAACCAACCTTGACACTATATTTCTCAGGTGGGATGATTTTTTTTTTTGCAGTATTGGGGATTGAACCCACAGTGCTCTACCTCTGAGATATACTCCAAACCCTATTTTATTTTTTAATTTTTTGAAATAGGGTCTCACTAAGTTGTTGAGGGCCTCACTAAGTTGCTGAGGCTGGTCTTGAACCTGCGATCCTTCTGTCTCAGCTTCCCAAGTACTGGGATTACAGGCATGAGCCATCATGCCTGGTTTGGGCTGATTCTTTGAATGGGAATGGGTATTTGAAGAGGGAAATGTGGGCTGTAAAAGTTTGGGATCCCAAGTATGGTATATTCTGGACTAAGTTTAGGCATCAGCCCCAAGTGACTAGAGTCTTCATCCCTGGGAACCAATGTGGTGTGTGCAGGGCTCTTAGTTAGCCAAGTACCTATTGGCAATTGCCCAAAACTTGGATATTTGACAAAAAGAAGGAGCCATGTTCTATCAGTGTCATGCTGGAGCATTGCTTAGCAGGGTTCCAATGATTACTTAAGTATCTAGGGAAAAGGACCTTTGTTTTGATTTGCTATCCTCTATCAATTAAGGCCCAGATTCTTGCAATTTCAGGTTAACAGATACATTTGGTTTTGGTACATATGCAAATGGGTTTGTCTTGTAGAGCAGGTAACTTTAAAGATTATGTTTTGACACCCTGTATGACACTGAAGATTTGTATTCAGCCTAGTACCTTCTTCTAACCCTAAAAAGAAAAGAAAAAAATTCAAATCCCAAATACTATAAATTCTTTAGATGATCTTATAACCAGCCTTCTCATTAATGAGTTGAACGACACTTTGCCAGTGTTCATTCTTTATTTGCATGAGTCATGTTTCTGGTACACTTTGATGTGCCTCTGTCAGGCTAATTCATGATCTGTCTCCAACAGTGGTCCTGTGGAGGAGAGAAGCACAAGCAACATCTCCCTCTTATCTTGGTGGGGTGCGTAGGATGGGTGGACTGAATGCTCCAAGATCTTGGGTAATTTAAGGGAAAGAGGGCATCCCTAGCTCTTAGTAAAGGGGATAGGGTAAGGTAGTGAGGATGGGGCTCCTGGGATTGCTTGGAAAAGTAAAAGTGTCATGATTATAATTCCACTGTGAGTTTGTAGAGCAGTTTATATCAATTACTTAGAGTACTGCATTAATTTTTGAATTATTCCCCTTGTATTTCTGACAGTGGTATTTGAAACTGCAAAGATGAGGGATGAGCCATAACCTTCTTGGTGTTTTAGTACCAAAAAGAAATGCGATTGCTGGAGTTACAGTTCAGAAGTGCAGTTCATTTTGGATCATTTTAATGAGGCTTTATGGTCTTAAGATTTTCCAGGATCAGAAGAGGAAATAAATGTGGCCACCTCTCCTTTTGCATTGTTTAGCTTGCTCTGATTTATCTAGTTGGCAGTCAGATGCTAAACCCAACCCTGGAAGTGATGATCATTATGATTATTGTCCCTAATATTTGCCAGACATTTCCTGTCACCAGACACTCTTCTAAGCACTTACCTTTAGTAATTCATTTTCATAATGAAAAGAGATTCAATTATGCCACATTTTTGTCCTGTAATAAATGTGATGGCAGCTGTTGTAGGTCAGGTTCCTGAGGAAGCAGACTCCAAGACAGAGGTATGTGTGCAGGAGGTTAATCAGGGCTTACTCTTGGGACCAACACATTGAAGGAATTGGAGGTAGCAGGATGGGCCAGAGGGAGAATTTTGGGTTGTAATGCAAAGACCTCAGCTGATCCTAGGGGAATTTCTGCTCTGGGCTTTTGAATCCCTGCATTGACTAGTCTCTGTATGCAAGCTGATCTTAGAGGCAGGGTTCTGACCTTAGAGTGGAGTTCTTTGACAGAGGGCAATCACTGGTCCCATCACCTAGATTTTGCTTCATCTTAATTCATGTTTTTCTGCTTCCAGTCCTGCAGGATAGGGTTAGGCTCTCACCACTTCTTTAGTAGATTATTCCGTGTCCTTCTAACAATTCATTTCCCAGGTCTCATTACTGTCTTCTCCAATTAGGATGACATATAATTTGTCAACCAAACCAGGACACTTCTGAGAGTAAAACAGAGGTGTTATTAAACACTAACTATTCAGGAAGCAGTCATCAAGCAGGGCTGTCCCAGGCAAACGGGGACATATGGACACTCCTCTAATTTATCCTGCCCATCTGTCAGAGTTTGCTTTCTAAAACTGACCCTGCCACTTTCTCTCCTATACAGCATGTCTAAGGGGAAACCATGTACTACTCTTCTAATGACTGTGGTGTTCTGCTTTGCTTGGCTGGGTTTCTTGTTATATATAAATCAATCAATTAGCTGTCTGCGTCTCTTGCAGGTTGGGGTAAATTTTAGTAAACAGAAATTTTTCCAGGGTTGGGTTACTTTTGGCTATCATAAAAAGAAAAAAAAAAAGAAAGAAAGGAAATTTGGGGATGTGTCAGGTGAGAAGCAGTCCCTGGAATGTACTGACCTGCTGCAGGCGTTGTCTGAGACAGTTCTGCCCCAGTAATCAGCGGCATGACCACCACCACCCAGCTTCAGTCTCCACTGTCATCTCTCACTGGCTGTCAGATCGGGGTTGAATAAATCAGTGAGCCAGCGGTTTGATACATGGCCGAAGGAGGCACAGTGGTCATCAATCCTCACTAGATATATCAGCATTTTCCACAAAGGTTTCTACTTCTCAGGGGAAAGAGCAAAAGAAAAGATTTTGTGTTGTTGTTTCTGATAAGAATTCATTTGCTCTTCTTTTAATGATGAAAGGAGTTCTTTCTTACCATTGTCTGAGGAAACTAGTTATTTTCTTATTGATATTTGCAGTATTTCTTTTTTTTTCTTTTTCTTTTATAAGTACTGAGGATTAAACTCATTCTACCTCTGAGCTACATCCCCAGCCCTTTTTACTTTTTATTTTGAGAAAGGATCTCACTAAATTGCTGGGAGTCTTGCTACATTGCTGAGGCTGTCCTTGAACCTGCAATCCTCCTGTCTTAGCCTCCTAAGTACTGGGATTGCAGGTAGCCTGTGCCAACATGCCAGGCTAAATATCAGTTTTATTATATAAAAAATTATACATATTTTGAAGAAAAATTGGAAGTTACAGAGTTGCAAAAGAAAAAAATACCCAATGTGCTATAGGGAAAATTGCTTCCACCTAAGTTTCAAAGGGCAGGGCCAACAGCCAGCTGAGCAGGGAGGTGGGCAGTGCTGCTCCAAGGGTTGCCACTCTAGTCTGCTGGAAGACAGGACTGCTGAGTTGGAGGGCACAGTGTGGCATCAAAGAAGATTATTCTTAAACCTTAAGATCTCATGTATTTAGCCTTAACACCCTTTCCTTTTTTATTACTTCTCCCCTTTGGAATGTCTGTTCTATGCCTGACTTATTATATTTTACAACAACATAACTTGTTTAATTTTATAGTTTCATAGCCAGAGAGTAATTTTGTCTCAAGATAAATTGCACATTGAATGTCACCCATCTCTGACTTTGGTGATACTTAGATATGACATTCGATTTAGGCTTTAGAATCTAGAACACATTAAGACTTTTGCAGTTGTTAGGGTGGGAAGAAAGTGGTTTGTATCTAAGAAGGACATGGAGTTTGGAAGGCCAAGAGTGGAAGTTATGGACTGAATGTTTTTGTCTCCTCCAAATTCGTATGTTGATATCTAAACTCCCAATATGATGGTATTAAAGTGGTGGAGCCTCTCGGAGGTAATTAGGCCATGAGGGTGGGACCCTCATGAATGGGATTACAGCCCTTATAAAAAAGATCCCAGTGAGCTCCCTTACATTCTTTCTACCATGAGAGGACACAGTAAGATAGCAGTATACAACCATGGTGCTCCTGGATCTTGGACTTCTAACCTCCAGAACTGTGAGAAATAAACTCCTATTGTTTATAAGCCATCCAATCTATGGCATTTTGTTATAGAAGCCAGAATTGACTAAACTACCATCTTTCTACATTGTGTATAAAATTATATTAACTTGTGTTCATTCGTTAGGTGTGTATTGTTTGAATGAGTACATAAACACACACATAACAAAAGTAAGACCATCTTATGCATGCTGAAGTACGAATTGCTTTTTTTTTTTGTTAGTAATAAGGAATGCTTTTTACATCAATGCGTATATCTGTGCATCATTATTTGTAACGATTTCCCTATATTCTACTGCATGGTTATTACATACAGTATTTAACAATCACTTATTTTCTGGCATTTAGGAAGTTTTTAACTTTGCTGTCATTTTTAAGAAAATTTCTCTGAATATCTTTGTGTTTTTTCCCATGTTGATGATTTCTTCTGGCTTCATCTTTGAATGAGGATTTGCTGAGTCATTTTAGACTTTTGAGCAATCTGGACAACTTGATGGGCTTGGCATTTGTGAGTGTATTTCTGAGCTTCATGGCTGCCAGATTGGCAGCTCTGCTAATGCAGCTTCAGATTCTTTAGTTGCTTATTAGAAAATGATAAGTTTTAATCAAAAAACCAAAATTTTAATCCTTTGACTGTGTTTGCATAGGTCCACTGAAATTGGATTAGATTTAAAGAATTTATTTATAGACAAATTGAAGTCCAATAGATATTTTTTCATTTGAAAGTTTTTTTTTCATTTTTGCAGTTTCTACCTCAGTTTGAGTTATTGAAAAAGTGGTTTCACTTCATTTTTATAGTTTTTCTGCCTAATGTGGACTCAATCTATGACTAAAAAATTCCAAGGAAAATACCAAAAGACATATTTAACATAGATCTAATTTTGACTAGGTCTTTACCCAGTACAAGCACTTTGAATTAACAAGGGGAAAATGTTCAGAATAGGACACATTAACTGAGTTCTGATATTTTCCTGGACCTATTAAAAGTAAAGTTTGTGTCAGAGTCCTTTGTGATTAATGTCAGGTAAAAACTGGTGGTATGACTTAGGATTGTGATGGATCTTAGAGGATTGACTCCTCAAGAGAAGAATTGTCAAATGATGTTAAAAAATGACAGTATGCAGAAGACCATACATATTCTCAATTCTAAAAGGTAATGTCAAAGTGAAAGTCAACTTTCTTTAGATATTTTCCTGGTAATTGTCACCTTGATCTATGTTCTACATTACTTTCCTCTCCTTAAAGAAAAAACATATATTTGCTGTAGAAATATGCCTCCAACACTGTTTCCAGAGGGGTCTTCCTTTACCTTGGCCTTTTACCATGGGTAGGGGTGGACAGAAATGGGGAATAGGAGTTGAGGCTTTGTTTGGAGCTGGGTGACTTGGCCCACTGAATTCTGAAGCTATAAAACATTAACCTGTAGGACATAAAGCATGAGAGATGACAGGCTCTTTTCCCTTCAGCATCAGCTTCTTAAATCTATAAACAGTGACTTCATTGTGGTGCATGACTATGGCAAAGGCCTTCATCAGTGGAGTACTTAATATTGAGGGCAGATGTAATAGCTAGCTAATGCTGTAACTACGTCAATAGAACTGGGAAATCATTCAGGTTTCCCAGTTAAAGCAATGGGGGTTTGGACAAGTTGTTGCTCCAGTGTTATGTAGTGTTTCTGCTCACTTCCATTCTGCAATAGAGAATCTAGTCACAAGCTTACATTTATCTACTGCCTCTACAGAAGCTCTTCTGGCTCTAGAATCCATGAATTCTGTTATTATCTTCCCAATCTAATGATGCTGAGTATGCGGGAGGGTCCCAAGCCCGAAGGTATGTGTGTGTATGTGTGTGTGTGTGTGTGTGTGTGTGTGTATTTTTGTGGTACAGGTGATTGAACCAAGGGGTGTTCTACCTACTAGTTACACCCCCAGCCCTATTTTTAAATTTTTTATTTGAAATGGGATCTTGCTAAGTTGCTGAGGGCCTCACTAAGTTACTGAGGTTGGCCTCGAACCTGTGATCCTCTTGTGTTAGCCTTCCAAGTACTGAGATTACGGGATTGTGCCACCACACCCTGCTCCAAAGATATTTTTAAAAACCTATATACTTCAGTAGATGCTGACTATACCAAGAGCTAGCGAGTCAATGAGTTGGCTTCTCTTGGAATGAAGGGTGAGATTTGCAGCAGTTAGCTCAATTGTATCTCTGGATAATGTCCTTTCCATCCTTTGTGAAGAAGATATTGATGGCTACAACGTGGGAAGGAGGGGATGAAACTGGGAGGAAACAACAAAAATGTGTGTTGGAAAAAGAAGTTTTTGAGATCTACATAAATCTGGGTTAAAATGTACACATTTTATACAGACTTAAGGTACCATATTTCCTTGTCTTATAAGGAGGCAAAAGGGCTTAAATCAATCATCAAAAGAAAGGCCTTGGCAACCAACAACTAATATACCAGTGATTGGGGCTGCTATCTTCTTCCCCAGAATAGCACTATTTTCCAACTCTCCACATAATCATTGCCTTCTCTGTCCTTTTTAATTGCCAATTTCCTGTGCATGTGTCAAGAATTCTGATCAGCCTGGGCTTCATGTTGGCATACTCAATTATATTTTTCTCTCTTCTCATGTGTGTGGCTCTGCATGCTTGTGGAGTCTCGCCCAGCTTTTCTGAACTACTCTGGGTACATTTTAAAGGCCTCCTTCCAATCTTGAGTTCTTACCTGTGTGATACTTCCAGCCTGTGCCTTGGTTGGGTAATGTCACGATTCCATGTTAAAAACATGCTTGTGACTATTGGTGGATCCACGGGCATCTTTCAAATAAGGGCTATGTGCCAGCTTTGCACACGTTCCCTTGGTGACCTTAATTTCTTTCAGCTCACCAGTCACATGAACATGGGGACAATGCTGACCTGACACATTGGTATACAGCAGCTTTGCATGACAGGGTTTATCTGGCCCAATTTGTACTTGCATGGTCTAAAAGGGGATTTTAAAAAGTCATAAGCTCAGTACTTGGGAGGCTGAGACAGGAGGATTGCAGGTTCGATGCCATCCTTAGCAATGTAGTAAGACTTTCAGCAACCTAGTGAAACCATATTTCAAAACAAAAAATAAAAAAGGGTTGGGGGTTTAGCTCTGAGGTGGAATGCCCTTGGGTTCAGTCTCCAGGAACACACACACACACACACACACACACACACACACACACGGTATTCTTGGGTCCAAATAGAAGAAACACTTTTCTCACCTCTGTTCTTACAGGTTTTCTAATTCCTCAGCTCTTTCCCATCCCTTGAAGTGCACGCAATGTACTGTCTGTAGAGTATTGTGTAATTTGTGTTTGTTTGTATGCTAAGGTTTCTATGAGAATCTTGTAATTAGTGTTAAGGAATATGGTGGCCTTCACTTTCTAATATCTAGTGCTTTAATTCTATTTGTTTTTTGCATTGAATGTTTCATTTTTCACTCAATGATGAAAACAGTAGCCACAGGCTTTAATCACAGAAGTTCTGCTTTTATCTAGCTTCCCTAATTAAAGCAGATACCCCTAAGATTTCATTTCATGAAGATTTTTATTTGTTGTATAAAGAAAGTGGCTGGCCTTTTGCCCCAGTTCCTGGGAGGGATCCTCTAAACCCTGGAATTTCACCAGAGATAAGGATATCTTTGTTATTTATGGTGGGATCCTCTGACCATAACTGAGTTTAGGCTAGTGAGGTGACTCATGATAGGCCCCTATATAGTTTCAGAATGAGCACTGGCCATGCCAGAAAGACAACCATGTGACCAGAGAGTTGGAGCTTTGAGCCATGTGATATCAGCCTGACCTCCCAATCTCTAGGAGACTAGAGACTGAATTCAATTCTCAGGCTAATGATTCAATCTATCATGCCTACATAATGAAAAACCAAAAAAACTCTGGCTCCTTGGAGCGTGGTGAACTTCCTGGTTGGTGTTATGCAATGATGTGGGGTGAGGGTAGGGGTGGTAATACACTCTGACTCTACAGGGAAAGGGTACAGGAACTCTGCTTCTGGGATGCTTCTAATCTTGCCCTTTGTGTCTCTTATTTTGGCTGGTTCTGATTTGCACCTTTTTTTCCCCTATAATAAAACTATTCTTGTAAGTATAGCACTTTATTGAGTCCTGTGATCATTGTAACACATTAGTGAACCTGAAGGCATAGCAGAATCCCCTGTATTTGTAACTAGTTGGCCAGAAGTACATATGGGTAGCTGAGAACCCCTGAGCTTGTGGTTGGTATCTGAAGTTAGGGCAGTCTAGGGGGAATTGTGTTCTTAACTTGTGAAGTTTGACCTAACAACAGGTGGTTGGCATCAGAA
>PVJS01000253.1:90267-131505 GCA_004027185.1 Glis glis
GTGAGGCCCTCTTCAACTTTGTGAGACCCGGTTTCAAAATAAAGTATAAAAAATAGGGCCGGGGGTGTAGCGTGGAGGTAGAACGCCCCTGGGTTCAATCCCCAGTATCGCAAAAAAAAAAAAAAAAAAGAAATCAACTGCAATGCTAAAAATCATTGGAAAACTTCTGAAATAATATGCTTGGCACAGAATTATTGCTCAAAAATATTAGTAGAAGGGCTTTCAGTTAAATAAGACAAAGTTATATTTTATACTGGAATGAAATGAAATGAACAAAATCTATAATTTTGCAGCATCTAACTATTATGTCAACACATCCAAAAAAATAATAAATTGAGGCAAATTATTTAAGAAGTTTATTATGTAATAAAAATATTAAGAACAGGTACTATAAATGAAGGCCAAAAGCTAAACCCATGAACATAACTGGGTTAAACTATTTAACATTTTACTATGAAGATAATAAGAATTGTGAACATTTAGCAGAATTTACTCTGAACTTACCAGATATTACAGCAGCACCATCAGTAGAGAGAATAGATTCTCAATTAAACCTATTATGGTTCTTACTACAAAAAAGAATCAACAACTTCTAATTTATTAAATATAGCATGCAATTTCAAGAAGACTGCAGGCAATTTAATGAGAATAAAAATAATAAAGCTATATTTGAAAATATCTCTGGAAGACTAACAGAGACGTGATAGGAAAGACAGATGTGGCTAAGAAACTGGATAACATGTGATTATGTATTATATCACTCTGAATAGAAGGCACCGTCCGTAAGGTAGATTGTGACACTCTCCTAAACAGAGTCCTCCCTTCCTCTGTGACCTCCTCTCCCAACCTCTCTCCTCGCTCACTCAATTCCAGCCACAGGCCCCTCTTCTTACTCTAGCTGCCATTCACACTCACCAGCAACACTCTGCTGGCCACGGTCAGAATGGGTGGTTAGACCACAAAACCAGAAAGCACATGCCCATTCCCAGTGCTCTTACTGTGCTCGTGCTACTGTCCTGCTAATTACTGGTTACAAGATATTTCCTGCTCCTTTTTTAATTGGTTTGACCCACATGAAATTACCAAATAATGATGCTATATAAAAGAGGAAGAAGTGAATCCTCCAAGCCATACGGTCTCTTTCTCTCTAAAATCAATGGACAGTGTCAAGCAAAATCAAGAAGAATGCAAAAAAGTAAGAAGAGATAGACACTGAGCAGAAATATTTATATGTCACCACAGGAAGATGCATCTACTTGTGTGTTTGCTGACAGGTGTTGATAAATCCACAGGCTTACTGCAATTAACCCCAGTTACCAAGGGGATAATTATCTAGTTTAGTTTCAACTTTCTCTTTTCTTAAACAAGAAATTTGCATGGCTTCCCCCTTCCTTTATCTCTCTTTCTATCCTTTCTTTGATGCCTTGACTCCTGCCTCCAATCATATTTACTTTCAAAATTTAATAGTGACTTTTGTGTGTATGTGTTATCAGGTATTGAGCCCAGGGGCATTATATCTCTGAGTTACACCCCCAGCCCTATTTTTTAATTTTTTATTTTGAAACAGGGTCTTGGTAATTTGCTGAGGGCCTCATTAAGTTTCTGAGGCTGGCTTCGAACCGGCAATCCTCCCATCTCAGCCTCCCAAGTAGTGGGGTTACAGGTGTGCACCACTATGCCCATATGAAATAGTCATTTTTTTGTGTGTGTGTATGTGTGTGTGTGTGTGTGTGTGTGTGTGTGTGTGTGTGTGTTACTGGGGGTTGAACCCAAAACCATTCTACCTCTGAGCTACACCCCCAACCTTATTTTATTTTAATTTTGAAACAGCGTCCCACTAAGTTGTGGAGGGCCTCTCTAAGTTGCTGAGGCTGGCCACGAACCTGTGATCTTCCTGTCTCAGCCTCCCAAGTACTGGGATTAAAGGTGTGCACCACTATGGACAGCTCTGAAGTGTTTTTGACAGCTGATCACTCAGCCAATTCAGACACTCCCTGTTAGGGTTTCCGTGACACATTCTTTCTCTGTAGCACAGTTATACTTCTGATTCCCACCTCTTCTCACTACCATATGATATGGCTATAACGCCCCTGGGTATCCATCCAAAGGGATTGAAACCAGAATAGTATAGTAATACTTGCATTTCTATGTTTATAGCAGCACAATTCACAATAGCCAAATTATGGAACCAGCCTAGGTGTCCATCAACAGATGAATGGATTACAAAATTATGAGAAATACACACAATGGAATTCTACTCATCCATAAAGAACAAAATTATGTCATTTGCAGGAAAATGGATAGAACTGGAGAATATTATGCTAAGTGAGATCAGCCAGTTACAAAAACTGAATGATCATATATATATATATATATCTTCTCTCATATGTGGCATCTGGGGAGAAATAGGGATACAAAAGGGACTCTAGACAAAGGAGGAGAGACCCCAGTGGAGTGATGAAAGGGGTGTAGGGGAAGTTGGGTGGGAAGGAGGAAGGAAATACTTTTCCTTTGATGACAGAAATACTTCATTGACATGATGTGCATATGCAAAATTATTAATGGCAATCTCAGTATCCTGCATGGGAAGGGGAGGGAGCAGGATGGGATCCGGGGGGAGCTCACCAAGTGCTGTGTGCACGTATGTCTCTATTTCTCTGAACTTCAACATGATATATGATTAAAATATACCAATAAAAATGAAAAAAAGCATAGCCTTGTACATACAAAAACTGTAATTCCCACTTCTTCTCTGTCTCCATTTGTTGGCTCTTGTCCACGAACAGAATCTTTCTTTGGCCTTCTGTCCCCTGCATTCACTCTTCATTGAGTTCATTCACTCTTGTGGTTTTCTGTAGCACCAACCATCTAATCTCCAAGCTCAACTCCTCTCATTGCTCCTCGGTGTCGCATTGACAGTATGTATCGGAGGCCAACATGTTCTCAAAGTTGACATAACTAAAATTGAATTCTAGACCACTTCCCCTCCCCAACCATCTAATTTCTATCTTAAACATTAGTCCACTCTCCCAGGCAACAAGGCTTCAATACAGAAAGAACATATAATAAATAGGAAATTGAAGTCATTATCTTTCCTCCAAAGAAGTTTCTGTCTTCAGCTTCTTGTTGTCTTCAATGTATACCCATGAGTCCCTGCTACAATCTAACAATAACCTTCCATGTCTCATTCTCCACGTATACTCCCCAAGTACACTCTCCATTCTGTCTCACACACTGTTCTCTCCACTTGGTCTCCATGCAACTCATTTCCACCAAGAAATCCTACCCATTCTTCAAGGTCCAGCTCAAATTCATCCAGAGCCTTGGGCCAGAATTTCTTTCACCTGACATTTACCTGTTCCTCCTCAGCATGTGTGGGTCGGTAGTGGGTAGAGCTATTGCTATGCCAGTCTCTCTCTACAGCTAGAGAGTGAGTCCCCAGAGAGCTGAATCCATGACTGATTCTCATGGTTTAAATCCTTCATGTCCCTAGATAATGCTTATTAAGTGTTGTTTTAATTAAATGGCATGGAGTCTCCTAGGCATGGGGGTACACAATAAGCAAATTGATTTTTGCTTAAGCATTTTGGAGTCGTTTCCCCCCTATTACCTGCAATTAAACATTAATGAAGAATCATTGGGGGGAAAAAGAATCGCTGGAAAGATTAAAATGCATAAGACAGAGCTAATAACTTAAGAGGAATGACATCCTGGCTAGAGACACAGGCACACATTCACATTACACTAACTAGTCCTTTAACTACCCTTTACCTGTCCTCCGATTTACTAGACATAGAAACTTAAGAAAGTCACACAGTAAGAATTTACCATCACACATAAAAAAAGAGTATCTGACCAAACTGACAACCTTAGTTAGAACAAATATCTTCTGCCAGAGCCTGCCAAGGTATTTGTTCACTCTTCCAGATCACTTGCAGGAGGGGCTCTGAGGACAGATTGCAACTTGTGCTTAGCTGTCATTATGAAAGGCATGACTGATGAGTGTACCAGGCCCTGGATTCTGAGCAGGAATACTCTCTCTTTTCTGTAGGACTGGCCCAGGCTGACTGGAGTCTACTGCCTTCTTCCTCCCCTGTGCGCAGGGCTGCCTACAGTTCTGTGCTCTCCATCCCCTCACCTGCCCCTCTCCCAAACCTACACAAGATGGCTTCCCCATCAATAGTTGAAAAGGTTATATAGGGAGGAGATATTGGAAAATGCGAATTTTTAAATTCAAATAATACGTGTATCTTTTTTTTTAAGTCAAAGAGTATTTCAAGGTTAATAACAAAAAAGAGCAGTCACTTGCCTCCTTATTTCTCTTCCTCACCTACTTTTGCCAATAGATGCTACCACTTTTAACTATTTCATCAGTTTCTTCTGGGATTTGCCTCCATATTTTGAAATAATCTGCCTATATTTCTATTTACTTTTTCTTCTTGATTTTAAATACCATCAATTGTTTTTGTATTTAATTTAGTAAGCTTAGAACCCCTACACGCACATGCACACACACACATATCCAAGCACATACACATTTTTTGACAAACCCTCAAGATGGCTATATTATAAATGGGGGGTAAAACAGCCAGTGTTTTCACTATTATAATGTAAATATTGGTTGTAGCTCACTCATCTAGTATAGTATAATGATTTCTAGTTCAACTTTTAGTGTTTGTCCAAATTAATGGACGCCTCATTCAAAGATGCTGACTTTCAATCCACCAACCAAATCAAGCCCCAGACTTCTCAAAAGATGACTAGGCAACCAGTCAAGTCATCTGTTGGTCACTTTTTTCCTTTCATGGGGACCCCTCTGAAGCTGCTGGCATCATTCATCCTGGACTGTTTGCTCTTGAGGCCAGACACAGTGTTGTTCTGGGTCTGCCTTCACTCTTTTTCTAGAAATTTCCTTTGCTCCTTCCTATATAGGATTTCCTATTTCCTGGATTCCTTGTATTCTTCTTTCTTGAGTTTTGCCCTTGTTATGGTGAGGCACACTTTCCAGTATCTTCTTGAGGAAGATGCATAGGAAGTCAATTTCTTAAGAGATTATTTGTCATAAAGTGTCATTATTCTATCCTTCACTTAATTGATAGTTTTCCCGGATGTATTCATCTGTTTTATGTTGTTATAACAAAATGCTTGAAGATGGGTACTTTATAAAGAAGTTTGTTTAGTTCACAGTTTTAGAGGCTGAAAGTCCAACATTGGGTGGCCCCATCTAGTTGGATTCTGGTTAGGGTCCCCATGGCTGTGTCACAATTTGGCAAAGAACTGGAAAGGAAACTGGTTACATGCAGAAGGCCAAATGTATGGGGTGGCCTTGCTGTATAATAACCCACTCTCAAGAGAACTCACTCCAACTAACTCCACAAGATCAGCATTAATCTCTTCTGAGAATGATGCTTCCAGAGACAAAATTTCCTTACATTAAGCTCTGTCTCTTAAATGCTCCACTGCCTCAACACCACCACACTGGGGACCAAGTTTCCAGCATATGAACTTTTGAAAAATAGACTCAAACCATAGCACTGGGTTTAAAACTTTAGGTTGAAAATTATCTCTGCTCTGAATTGCTATTTTTGAGGCATCTCTTGCTATTCAGTTAGCTGTGTTTGGCATGTGAGACATTTTCTCTTTCTTCCCCACGGCTATCAAATTTTCTTCCCCTAAGTCAAGAGCAATTAGTGTATAGAATTTCAAAATTAAATCTACCACTTGACCCCTTGCTTGAATTGTTTTATTATTTTCTTTTACAAGGATAAATTTAAATGCCTCTTTGTTCACAAGCTTTGTTCTCAATAATTGCAATTTGCCAATAGCTTCAGAAGCTTTTTGGCACTTGGGACATGGAACACCACCTCCTGAAGCTAGTAGGATTAAACACACTTTATTTTACTACACTGCGTGTTGTCTTTGAAAGGGTCTGGAAAGGGCCAAGAAAAGAGAATGGATGATTGTTGGTCATCTTCCAGATTTAACTACAAGTTAAAATGAGAGGCTTGTTTCCTACAAATGCACCTGACATGCTGCTAAGTGAGAACGTGAAAGAATCTGGGATCTCAATGAAGGTCAGCCCACCCTCTCCGTGCTTCTTTCCAGGCAGCTGTTGCTACCACTAACACTTCACTACAAGTGGAAAAAATGATAAGAGGGATGGAATTCCAGACCAACCATCATGAAATTCCAAGACAACTGGAAAGTCCCATGAAGTGGCACCATCCTGAGCAATGTAGGATTATGGCCTCCCTAGATGAAAGGCATCATTAATATTATTACAAAAATATCCATTTACGAATATCTGAAGGAGGGTAATATCCTACCTTATGCATTGGATGTTGTTTTAAATTGCTTTTGGGGTAAAAAAACGACACATGAAACAAGGATGAGGGATTTATAAGGGAAGAGGGGAGCCACTTGGCTAGAGGTAGAAAGGACAGTCATATAGATTGAGTTTGGTTAGAAGTAAATTACCATGATTTCATCTTATAATGGTTTGAATAAAAATACAAGCACAATTTGAGGATTTTATGCCCTCTTGGTGCCACAAACAAATGTCCCAGTTGGGGCATGGCTCAGAAAACATTAGATTTTCAACTTTTAAATGCAGTCTTGTGTTTGCATGGAGCGTGAGTTGCTTTTTAAGTTGGCAACTTCCAAAATTGCTGAGTAATAATTCTTTTGAAGAGTTAGAAATGCTGTGGACTTTGTGCTTAGTCCAGTAGGCTCTCTCAGGTTGATGCATGGTGCTGTTTTGAGGATGCCAAGACAGATCTGTGCTCACCAAGGGCATTGGAGCATCTGTGATAAAAGAAAGCTTGACAAAAGGCTCCATTCTGGTGACTTCTATAAAAGAACAGAAATGATGTTTATTTGGATTAAGCTCAGAAATAAGCATTTGAGAAGCTGGAGAATTGTTTTAAGACCATTTATTCACCCACTTAAATGCATGCCATGCCTATTCCTATTATGTGCTGCTGGGCCCTCTACCCAGTGCCATGAAAGGGCCTGGTGGACTGGCAGAAGCCTGCTCTGTAGTACCGGGCCTCTCCCACGTGGCAGTAATTCAGCATATTAATGGCAAAGATGGCGCTGGCAAATTCCTCAGGGGGAGGTCCCGCAGGTAGTTCTGGAGGTAGCCTCAAGAGAGCTGTGATAGGTAGTTACCTCCTTCCGTACTCATAGACGACAGGTGTCTCTACCTATAATAGATCCCAGGAGAGCGTGGTGCCACACCCTACTCATTGCGAACTTCCTGTACTGCCTCCACTATAAAAGAGAGATGTGCTTTCTAATAAACGAGTTCATGCAAGACATGGCTTCCGGTCTGGAGGAGGGGCTGTCAGGTGCTCATTTCCCTGTCCAGTTCGTGCCACTCTTGGGCGGGACCCAAGAATGTGCCAGCCCTGTACTCATTGCTGGTGAACAAGACAAACACAGTCCTTGCCTTCATGGAGCTTAGGAAGGTATAGAAAGAAATGCGTCTTCAAGCTGAGGTAATTCTAAGGTATTCATTACCTATCCATTTGCCTTTTCAACAAGTCTTGCATCTCAAATATAGATTGGTATCAAGGACATATATATGCATATATATGTATATATATGTGTATATATATGCATATATATGTGTATATATGTGTATATATATGCATATATATGTGTGTATATATATATGTATAGTATATAAAAATATTTTTGTGCTTCTGGGGATTGAACCCAGGGGTGTTTTACCTCTGAGTTACAACACAGTCCTTTTTTTCAGAGACAAAGACAGAAGTTTATTTAGAAAATTGGGGGGATACACAGTCAAGGGAGAACATGGGCCACCTTAAGAATGAGAGAGAGGCATTTGGGGTCTTCATAGTTCTTCTTTTATAAGGGACCCCTGTGAGGGGGTGGGTAGGGGCGCACAGTGGGGTTGGAGGTCTGGTTTTCCTCAGAATCCTCAGGTTCCTGACATCTGATTGATCACCCCAGTCCTTTCTACTTTTTTATTTTGAATCAAAATCAGGGTCTCACTAAGTTGCTAAGGGTCTCCCTAAATTGCTGAGGCTGTCTGTGAACCTGAAATCCTCCTGTCTCAGCCTCCCAAGTACTGGGATTACAGGTGTGCACCACCACACCTGGCTTCAAGGACAGATTTTTTGACAGAGGACTAAGAGATGATTGAAGAGTACGTCTCATCAGATTGATCTAAAGGAAGCAAACTATTTAGCACATTGATGCCAGTGAATAACAGTTATAGCTGTAATGATGATAATTCATTGGGTGCTTTCCATGTGCCAGACGCTCTGCTAGGAGGTCCACATAAATTATGTCATTTAATTTGCCCAACAATTCTATAACGTAGGCACCATTGTTCTGCTCACTTTTTAAATGAAAAGCGACTTATAAAAAGGTAAGGTAACTTACTTTCCCTAGCATGTTTATAGTGTAATAAATGAGCCAAGAATCCAACCTCAGGAGTTTGACTCTGAAATGTCAGTCTTAACTCTAGACAGTCCCTGTTCCCCTGGGTTCATCCTAAGTGGCATTCATACTAGGGACCGGTCTACACAGTCAGCCTTTCCGGATGCTGCCATGGAGTGGATTGTTGAGGTCCAGGACTCCTCTTCAGAGCGTTACCTTTCACCCAGCACTGTCCTTACTCTCGGAACAACTGAAGCAATCTCTGTTTCTTGTTAGTGCCTCTCTGTGAAAACTCTGTTAAAGAGTCCTAGCATCTGGACTGGTCTATATAGACTAAAGAGTAGCTAAACAGAGAAAACTGCAGCCCCAGTTTGCTTTCACACCAAGTAAACATCCTATGCCAAAGAGATGGAACATGCTCCTAAGTGGCAACGCATGAAGATCAGATTGAAAAGCACAAAAGCATGCTCAAAATAAAGAAGAGCAGAGGTGTAACAGAGTGCAACTTCTCTGTGTGGACGTGTGTGTGTGTGTGTGTGTGTGTGTGTGTGTGTGTGTGTAATTGTGTGAGTCAAGCTAGTGTCACAAATATTAAATTATTCAATTAGGCAGCACAAGATTAAGCCCATAAAATGCGTTAATGTGACACACCATTTCACAAATGGGATTTTAGGATGGCTTGCTGGGATTCTCCAACATGACAAAAATACCCATTAGCTTTTACTGCAGCTTGTTTTAAGATTGAGGCAGGAATCAGCTAATAGTTCAGGGACGAATGGGGGGTGGGCAGGGCATAGAAGTCAATGTTCCTGAGCAGTGATTTTGCTTTTGTAATTTGCTTTGTTACTTTCCCAAGTTCTCTTCAATTACTTAATCGCTTGATGATAACATCTACTTACTGAGTTCTATTCTGGTGGATAAATTGTGCTTTAAAGAAAAAATGTTATGCAATATGTTATTTATTACATATTATTTTATATGTCATTTATTATTCATATGTTCTTTGTTATATATTAAATATTGGAAACAACCCACATGTTCAACAGTTGGGAAATGAGCTATGTAAACTGGGATATAGCCACACAATGAATTATTATTGAACTATTAAAATGATGTTAAAGGAGTTTGTAAAGCCCGGTATGTTGGTACGCACTTGTAATCCAGTACTTGAGAGGCTGAAACAGAAGGATCTTGGGTTTGAGGCCAGCCTCACCACTTTAGTGAGACTTTTAGCAACTTAGTGAGTCTCTGTTTCACAATAAAAATAAAATAGGACTGGGGGTGTAGCTCAGAGGTAGAATGTCTCTGGGTTTAATCCCCAGCACCACACATGTGCACAAAAAGATTTTATAGTAGTAAGTGTAACAATTATTATGTTAAGTAAATAAATCACATTACAAAATTGTTTATGCAATCTAATATATAATTATAAAATACATATAGAAAAAATTGGATGGGCCTCAAGTGATATGTGCATGTATGAATGCATCACTTTCAATCTCACTATGATGTGTAACTACAATGCACCAGTAAAAATATTAAAAAAATGGATGGAAACATTCCAGAATGTTCACAGAGTTTGTCTCTGGGCTATGGCATATGGCTATCATGGGTTTTATTATCTTTTTCTCTGTTCTTTGTGTGTCATTCACATTATCTTCCATAATGTTATTTTTGTAATCTCAATCCAAACTAAAAATCTTATTTCAGAGACATTTCAAGTATTCATAACTACCAAGGGAAACTTCAATTAGCAGTTACCATTTTGCTTAGATATTCAAAACAGTTTCAATATCATGCAATTTTAGTATTTGCAGTAAAAGTGATTTCTTCAAAGCATGAAAAAAATAAGGCTAAATCATGGCCTTTTAATCAAATTCCATTTGTGGCACAAGAACTGGGAGTGGCAGGGAGCACAGCTGCAGAAGGTATCCTCTGTCTGCTGCTCAGGACCTCTGCCCTCAGCTGCTCTGCTCCCCACCTCCACTCGTCCAGAACCTTCATTCTCAGAGGTTCTTCCTCGAGGGGGGTCTCCCCACACTCCTCACTCAACACTCAGCCCCAAAGAATTGTCATCCTTTGGATAAAAACTCTCTGCTAGCACCCTGCATTGCTCCCAGGAGCTCTTTCTGCAATGTGATTGTACCATAGTCTATGTAATTTATGTTTATCTGTCTTCCTTCTGTACTTTAAGCTCCATGAAGGGAGGGCTTGTGTCTGTTTCCCTCTTGCATTCCCAGCAACAAGCACAGAGTCTAATGCATGAGTTCAGCAACTATTTGTTGCACGCATGAAAGAACGAATCCATCATGTTTTAGAGATGTCAGATGTGAATTTCAAATGTGTAAAACTCCCCATGCAATCGAAAGCTCTCCAGAACGAGAAGCCTGGAAACTGGAATGTGATGGGTGTTGATTGTGGAGTGGAAAAACGAGGGTTGAATCTTCCTTCAAACACATTAGCATGTGTGTGCAAGTGTGTGTTTTCGTCTCTTAACCATATTCTTTTAGTCAAAGCTGAAGTTTAGTAGCAGCACAGCATTCTGGCTGAGTAGAAGACACTAGAGTAGACTACTGGAATGTGAATCCCAGCTCGAAATTTCATAGATCTGTGAAAAAGGCGTGCTAATTGATGTCACCTTGCTTTCATTTTCTCATCTGTGTGGCTGGGCTAGAGGACCTATCAAGATTGTTGTAAAGAGAAAATTAGAAAATGCACATAAAGTGCCGAGTGCAGAGTCCTGGGACATTGTAGATGTTCAATAAATCTTAGCAGCAGTTAGAGTTATTATGAATAATTTCTTAATTTCTAAAGTTGTTACCAATTTTGAGACAAAAATTTCCTCGATGACCACTAGATGGCATTAAGGCTAATTTAAAAGATACACAGCAGTGGTCCTTCATATCAGTTAAGTACATGTGGTGAAAAGTAATTTCATACGTTTTGCTTTAAGTTGTGACTTAATAACTCGGGCTTTTGCATTATTTCATGTAGAAGAATTCCAGAAGAGATCATTTTTGATTAAACTATATTTCCATGAAGGGCTCACCATATCACTGCTGCTTCTTTTTTGACATTATTGCTGAGCGTTCTAGATGCTGCTGGCCATTAAGGTCACTCAAAACATGAAACACATGGAAAACAAGATTTCTGTTTTGTAGTTGCGGTATCATGTGCTGAGGGTCAATAATGTGACCAACTCAATGGTGACCTGCAGGGAAGGCTCTAGAGGTTGCCCAAGCTGGGAGCCAAGTACAACAGGATAGTGACTGTCACTAAGAGTTGAATAAAGGAAGATCCCAGTATTCCAGGGGGAGGGCTCACTCATTTCCCACCCTGCTCAAGAATGTTGCACTGGGAAGAAGGTGTCTGCTGTTTCTTAAGATTTGGAGAATATAATAAAGGAGCAAGAAAATACAAATATAAATATCCTCCTCAAAGGTATCAGGTAGACTTATAAATTCAGTATGACTCAGTTACTTGTTTGTTATCAAAGCACTAATTTGTGAATATGATATCAAAGGTGTTGTAGAAAACCTATATACTTAGGACATTGTTAGAATAACTTACACACAAGTGAACTTTGATAAGCTGGGTGGATTACTATGGGCAAAGAGGTGCTGTGACGTTTTACTGAAGGGGAGAGATTAATTTTGCTATGATGGCAATAAACTTGAACTGGGGAATTGTCAGTTTGGCAATTTTATTCAGTCCTTGAGGTGGATTGTCAAATAGCTCAGTTTACCTCCAACTCTGGGCTCCATTAGGGCAGCAAAGGTGCGTGCATGTCACCTTTGAATCACCAAAGCAGAGCACAGTACCTACACCATAGCATGTGTTCAATAAATGTAGGTTGTACAATGAATGACAAAATGTTCAGTTAAACTAGATCAAATAAAAGAATCCTGTTGGAGGTCATCAAAGGGAGTGTTTGATCAAGATGTTATAGCCTGTTTGTAACATGATACCACCCTTCTGTTCCAAATGTATGAGAGTATAAAATAAAAATATAAGGGATACAAAAGCAAAGTCAAGTTAAACAACAAGGCAAACACTGTGTGAATCAGAAATGGAGTACAAGCACAAAGCATGAGTGAGGGTGGAGATAGAGAATGTTTTATTCTCCGTGTGGAAGCAAAGCAGTAGAGCTGGGAGTTTTGCTTGTATGGATATGAAAGTCAGTGCACTCCTGCAAAACTCAGAGCTAGTCCCAGGCTCACTACTAGCCATTAACTCCCAAAGCTCCTCATCAGAAGAACGACTCAGAATACACTTTAACGAGAAGAAAACAATCTACATGTCTGGTCATTCATCTTAAAGGCTTAGGAAAGTGATTTTTTTAAAGCAAATTTATAAAGGAATTATTTCTCATAGGAATGATTCAGATAAGACAACTCCTAGACATTATGTACCCCTCCCAGAAAAAACCTAGAATGCAAATATTGCTAGAAATAACCTACTCATGAGGCAGGTGCTCTCTCCTGTGTGGTCTACCCTGGGAAAGAAAATCATAACCAGAAGTTTTCTTAGTAAGCATGGAATCACAGCAAGGGGAATTAATTATATGATTGAAAAGTTATCTGAAGTTCTGTAAATTTCTTCCATAAAGAGCCAGATAGTAAATCGGCTTTGCGGGCCATGTTGCCTTTGTGAAACCTATTCAACTCTTTAAAGCTGCCATAGACCACATCAAAACAACTGAATGTGCCTGCACTTCAGGAAAAACTTATTTTTCCAAACAGGATTTGTTCTGATTTGGCCCATGGGCTGTAGTCCACCAACCACTGTTTTGTGGCATCCGGTCCTGCATGTCTGACATTTCTATGGTGATGCCAGATGCTGTCTGTCTATGGGATCCTCCTCACAGTCTTAAACTAGGGCTCTCTGTCTTAGATAAGTGGAGTCAAAATTAGTTTCTGTGATTAGGCTTCTTTTTTTCAGCTTCTGTGTTGGCCAACCTCCCCATGATCAACACCTTCTTTCCTTAGATGTGATAATCCTTCCAATGACATCAGAGTCAAGCACTGATGGCTAAGAAGGCGCTCTCTCTTCTTTTTTTTTCTAATAATTTATTTTTTAAAACTTTTTATGTTCATTTATTGGTGCATTATAATTATACATTTGATATATATCAGGGTATGAAATCATACATGCACACATTGCACATTTAGCCCTCCCTTCAATCCCACCCTATTCCCTCCCCCTTCCCTCCCTTTCATGCTCCGGATAGTGATTGAGTCTTATAGGTTTGTGTATGTACATCATGTGCTCTCTCTTCTTAAAGTGATTCTGCATATCTCTGTTTCGATTCATTTGGAGTTTAACTCTCAGAGGATATTATATATCACAATTCCACACTGGTGCCTGGTCCCTCATTTCCCGGTACTGCAGAGATTTCTCAGTACTGTCTCCGTGTCCATCCTACACTAACAGCTCATGGTGTGGATGTAGCAAAACAGTATTGAAGCATGGGAATCAGCTGGTTGAATGCTCATTTCTCCCAGCTCACTGTGCCAGGAAAAGTGCCTTACATTTTTTAGCTTCTAGAGCGCTCCCTATCAGGCTGGGACAGAGATGCTCCCCAGCTGACTGCACATTTTAAGCAAACGAACATGTAAAATATTCCCCCCCCAAAAAAAGTATTCCAGTTTTCATTCTGACCGGTGGCCTCAATTTGTGCATGACCTTAATTATGTATGAGAGGCCATTTCTTATCTCAAACAATATGGTGGTTTAATTTAGTGACTTGTGACTCAAAGTATGGTCAGGCTATTGTGGCATCTGCACCACTTGGGATGCAGGTCTGAAATGCAGATTTCCAGACCCGGGCCCTGATGAGTCAGGATCTGTATTTCAAGGAGGTTGCTAGATGACTCATGACTATTGACGTTTGAAAGCATGGCTTTGACATTTACTGCATATTAATGCTAATTCTTAATTAATTAGAAAGAGTCTCTCCTCTGGGTGACAGAATCAGGAAAAGGCTGTAAGGGTTGAGATAGTAGGTGTAATTTAACTCACGTTCTCATGCCCTTGGTAGGATTTGAGGCTGTATGATAACCCTGATAGGCATGCTCATCTCCAAACCTGGTTATACCCCCAAGTCAATCGGATAAGATGAGGCACTGAGAAAATGAAAATAAAATTCCAGTTCTCTGCAAACTTGTTTTTCAAAGATATGTATGTATGTATGAACACATGCACACACATATGTATTTAACAAATAAATATATTTGTTTTAAATATACTTGTTTTAAATATATATATTTATATATTTTTTTTTGAAGAAATATATATTTCCAATATGCATATTTTGGTACTGGTTCCTCCTCTGAGCTACACCACCAGTACCCCCCTTTTTTTAAATTTTGAAACAGCATCTCACTAAGTTGCTGAGGCTGGCCTCAAACTTGCTATCCTCCTGTCTCAGCCTCCCAAGTACTGGCATTACAGGTGTGTACCACCACATCCGGCTTCAAAGATATTTTAAACTTTTTTCATTGGCAGGCTATTGAATTCTTCCCCTTCATTTCTTTTCAATAAAATATTGGCAAACTGATATGAGTCTTATTCTTTCTAGGGTCTTGCAAACTTGAGCCTTTACCTTTTAATTCTGGGTTTGATAAAACTCACATGCACAGACTTTAGACCCTCGCACAGCAATCCCACCAACGCATACCTTGATCAGCCTTCACTGTGCAAGCTCTTTGTGAACAAGGGCTCTAGGGATACAGTCTAGCCATGTTTGGAGACAGAAGATCAAAGACTTCTCAATTTGCCAGATTAAGCCTTGTGTGTCCTTGAACAAACTAATGTTCCCAAAGACTGGTTGTTTATAATAACCTACTGTGATTTTAGGGTGGGTCTTGAGAATTTTAACTCTAATTTTTTAAAGCTTCCTAAGTGACTGTACTGCTCAGCTAGTTTTGAGAGCAATTGTCTTTGAACCTCAGTTTTCTCAGATGTGAAATGGGAACATTGCTGACTTCTTCAAATGGTCATTGTGAGATCACATAAAATTACACATGTCCTAAAGGACAGGGCAGTCTAGAGGCATAGTGGCAGCTTTTATCATTGACTGTGTCACAAAGACAGGATTTTGGCAGTGTGCAGAGAAATAAAGACAGTGTAAGTGAAAGTAGAGACTGGGGTGATGGAACTGAAGACAGATGGAAGCCGCTCCTATTGCTACAGCTGAGAGTTTTTACAATGGATGTTGTAGGAGGCCAGGAGTGAATTTCTAGTGAAGAGCGGAGCTTCCAACCGTATGAGGTCTATACAATCCTGCATCCCTCCCTTGTAATATTTCATTTGACCTGTCTTGGCTCAAGAAATTGCAGACAATTTGAGGTCAGGGTTTGGGTCTTCCTCTTCCCATAGGAACTCCTTTTAGATTTCTGGTTAGAGAGAAAACTCTCAGCAAATGGTGATTGATGATTGGCTATGATTCTTGGAGTTCTTCCCATTGTGAGTAATGGATGAAGGACATTGCACTGTCACTATCTGCCCCATCATGTGTCATTACGATTTTCTTACATTGCATGGAAAAGCTCTCCAAGTTTTCTTCTTATACCAAGATTGCATCTCACTCCTACATAAGTCATCAGGGGCTAATTAGGGTGGGGGAAGGTAGGGTTGAAATCCCTGCGGCTTTTCCTTCCTTGCAAAGTTTGTTTTCTAATAAACTCATCATGTCACTGAACAAAGCCAAGTCACTTTTAAGCTGTGCCTCATCAAAAGAAGCTGGCTAGGCCATCTTAGTGGGAAACAAGAAACTGGCTGATGTGGAAATACCAAGTCTGGGCTTTGGCTCATGGGTTTATTTTCCAACTTGCTAATTTATTGCTGTCTAGACAATAGGCTTTGACAAATAGCCTGACTTTTCAGAGGAATGGCCTTTGAAAGACAAAATGTGGGGAAAAATATGAGTCTCACAGGCTACTCGCCTACTTCATCATGCCCTGTGTGGCTGGTAGAGGGAGGGATAACAAGCCATTGACTAACTTTTTCTTTTATTTCGTTCTTTTTTGACTCAGAGTATTGGCTCATCTAATGGAGAAAGGAGGAACTTCATATTTTAGGAGTATGTCCATACTTGTTGTCTTACTAAAAAGGGGTTCTTGAGTTCTGTCAGACTGGGGTTCCTAAACATTAGCTGGCTCTCAGCCCATGGCAGAGGAAAGGAGAAATTGAGTCAAGAAAGCCAGGAAATGGCTGGGAATCAGATAATCTCCTCCTCCTCCTCCTCCTCCTCCTCCTCCTCCTCCTCCTCCTCTTCCTGTTTTGGTACCGGGGATTGAACCCAGGGGTTTTCTACCTCTGAGCTATGTCTCCAACTCTTTTTATTTTATTTAATTATTTTATTTTTGAAACAGAGTCTAAGTTGCTGAAGGTCTTGCTAAGTTGCTGAGGCTGGTCTTGAACCTGTGATCCTCCTGTTTCAGCCTTCCAAGTACTGGGATTATAGGTGTGTACCACCACACCTGGCTCAAAGGATCTCCTTAAGCATTGAAACTAAAGGATCCAGCAACGAAGCTTGATCTGATTTGCAGCAAAGGCATTAACACTTGAGGCAGGCAAGACCAAAGTAGGAGAGTTGAGAGTTCAAGTCCAGAGAAAATTTAAAACAAAAGGGTGCTGTGGGAAGAAGACTATAAGAGCTTATGAATGAATGGGTCGGGGGAGGTTGAAGGTCTGGGCTGTCTGTAAGAAAAGTAGAGTCTACCACCAAGTAGAACCCATTCAAAAAGTACCTTAAAAACTTCAGGCCCCAAGGAACCTAGCATGTTAACTTCTTATACAACCCCTCGGTTCTCCCTGTGCTATCTAGAAAGACAAAAGTGTACAGATGATTAACTAAAACAAAAGAATCATATTTTCCACTAGTTGACAATATATTCAGAGTCCAAGGAATGGTGTAAAGTGTGCATGTGTGTGTGCATGGTATGCAAGTATATGCGTGAGTATGTTTACCTTCCTGTGAAGTTTGCCATAAACTTTTTGCACATGTGTAATTTCTACATATCAGGGAGTCCTTTCTCTTATGGGTTCTAATCTTTTGTCTCTCTATGTATTTTAAACCTTTTTATGTTTCTCCACCCCCTTCTTCCAACTCTGCTGTCTAGAGTTGGACTTGGAGGTGGCCCTATAGCTCTCAAGGTCATGTCAATCTCTGGCTCCATCCTGGAAAGCTGGTGCTGTCTGAGTAGTTGTTAGTTGTTCAGTCTTCAAAGAGAAGGAGCTACAAGATAAACACACCTTACTCTTGGTAGGCTCTCATTCCTTAACTCTGGTGAATTTTCCTAATATTTATTTCATTAGTCCTCTCTTTACTCTTTCTTATTAAAGACTTCTCCCCTCCAGAATGACAGGGAAAAAATGAAGTGGTGAGAGGAAAGGAAAACACTTTTCTGTGTCTTATTTTTTGGTACTGGGGATTAAACCCAGGGCATTCTACCCCTGAGCTACATCTGCAGCCCTTTTTGTTTTTTATTTTGAAACAGAGTCTTGCTGAATTGCTTAGGCTGTCCTTGAACCTGCAATCCTTCTGTCTCAGCCTCCCAAGTACTAGGATTATAGGCATGCACCATCACACCCAGCTTTCTGCATGTTTATGTTACTGTCAAGTGAACTGGTTTTTCATGGAGAAAGAATTATCCCCTGATTCTTACTATAAGAGGTTGAAAAACAGTATTTACACCAAAGTCAGAGCATCTTACAGGTTGTGGTTCCAATATTTTAGTCACTCAGCTCTTTTTTTGGATTATTTAAAACTACTATAGTAAAATTTATATCTTCTTTAATAATTTGAAGGAAAGTCTAATGAATTTTTTTCTGCATTCAGAGTTATGGAACTTGCCCTTTAAGAGATAAGTTGAAACAAACTCCAGACTGATGTCAAGGTGAAATAAAGCTTTGGTTTAGGAGGAATTATTCATAGGCTTCATAATTGACAATCTTGTGCAAGATAATTGGAACATCATTTTAGAAACTTGTTGTGACTTGATTGAATTTAAGTTGGGTCTCAGCATTCAGGCTAAATGCTGAATGTATAATGCAGTCTGAAATCAAGGCTAGAAGATTTTTTCCTAAAAATTTGAAAGTACAAACTATGGTCATTGGATGTGCTAGTGGGCACTGACAGAAGGGTTAACCCTGAACAAATGGTCCATACATATGCTGGCTCATAAATTTTGGAAAAAGTCTCCTTACAAAAGAAAAAAATGAACTAAATAAGGAAATTCCCATGGAAGCATTAGAGGAGTGTAGATTAAAGCTAGCAAATTTTCCAGAGAGACCATTGCCCATTCCCTTCTACCTGCCAGGGCAATGCTAATTGCTAATTGATCACTGTAGTTAGTCTTATGATCATCAATACAGTTTTCCAAATAGCTAGTGAGAATTATACCATTTGATATCTGAGATGCAACCTACTTGCTTTCCTTCTTTTAATGTAAGTTGCCACAAAAGTTTATTGGGCAAAGAAAAATACTTTGTCTAAGTATCAGAGAAGCATTCTAAAATGTAATAGGAGGAGAAAGAAAATCAAGTAACAAGAAAATCTTACTCTAAATTGGATGTGACTCTTTTGCATAGTTGATGGAATATTGTATATGCTTGATTCAGGTAGAACATCTCCTATAGTCATTACATTGTGGCCAGGTAAACTGAGAAACAAGGTTGTTAATCCCTCCACAACTCTAGAGAGAGCAGCAAATAAACAGCCCAATGTTGGGGTCAGAAACCTCCTTGTAGGGCTTGTCCATTAGGAGATAGTAAAATCAGTCTCATTACCATGAATAACCCCTGCCTTCCTGGTTTCTGGAAGAAGGCTCTGGAGAGAGGGAAAGTATCATCACTGTCCTCTAGGATCTTGGAGGCATCTTCCTTCTTCCCATTAAGGAGGAGGTGTGATGCCGAGAGAATCACTTGTGAAAATAGTAGGCATTTTCAAGAAAGGAAGACTGGATTACTTTTGTCTCTCATTTTGACAACTTTCTCTTATGCCTCTGTACTTGTCTGAGCAGGAGGAAAAGAAATGGAGAGAGAAGGTAGGTCAGAGAGACAGGAAAGCAGTGGAGAGCCTCCAAGTAGCATTTGTCACACCAAGTAAATATGGGTCTTCTGGGGGTGGGGTAGATACGACAGAAGGTAGCTTGGTCCAGTTGTCTTATCCCCACTCAGGAGGGATGCCTTCTGGGTACAGAAACCTCAATGGCAAAAGACTGTGGCATTGACTGCTAGTGGAAAATGCTGGAGAAATGACAACAGAGGTTGAGCCAGAGTCGAATCTTCCATGTGAAGAAGTTCTGCAGTAGGGAGGCTTCCTGGAACCCTCAAGACACCTCTCATAAAGATTACATAAGCAGTTAATCATTAGGATGCTGCTGTAATTGGGATCTGAAATGTCTCTCAAAAGTCCATGTGCTGAAAGTTTGTTCCTGAAGTGGTGCTATTGGGAGGTTGTGGAACCTTTAAGAGGTGGGACTTAGTGAGAGGTCTTTAGTCACTCCCTCTTTTTCTCTTTCACTTCCTGGTCACAGGTGAGTGGTTTTGCTGCACCACATGCTTCTGTCATTCTGTGCTGTCTTGACGAATGGAATGGGGCCAATGATCATAGACTGAAACCTCCAAATCTGTGAACCAAAACACACCTCTCCTTATATGTTGATTTGTCTTATGTATCTGTTACAGTGACAGACAGCTGACTAGCACAGGTGCCTACTACCCAGGAGACACTGAAGATCAGAGAGTGCTAGTGTGAGAAGAAAAAAATAAATAAAAGGAGAAGTGAAAACTTCCTCAGATAGTAAGGAGACATTTGCCTTCCATTCATGGTAGCCAGCCTCCAGGAATACCCACAATAATCCTCAGCCCCTAGTATGCACTGTCTTGTGAAATTCCTTTCCACATTGAAACAGGGTTGATCCAAGTGACCAGCAGAATACTTAGGACTATGTCATAAAATGCATTATAGCTCCCACCTCGGTTTCTTGGGTTGCTCACTCTGGGGGAGCTGGATGCTCTGCTGTGAAGACACTCAGCACTGTGGGGGAGGCCCAGGTAAAGAGAAACTGAGGCCTCCTTCCACAAACCAGCACTAACATGGCATGTGAGTGAGCTACCTGGAAAACAGATCCTCCAGCCATGGTCTAGCCTTCAGATGACTGCAGCTCTAGCCAGCATCTTTTTTTTTTTTTTTTTTTTTTTTTTTTTTTTTTTGCGGTACCGGGGATGGAACCCAGGGGCATTCTACCTCCAAGCTACACCCCGGCCCCATTTTTTATCCTTTACTTTGAAACCGGGTCTCACAAAGTTGCGGAGGGCCTCACTAAGTAGCTGAGGCTGGCCGTGAACCTGGATCCTCCGGTCTCCTCCTCCCAAGTACTGGGATTACAAGCGTGCGCCACCACACCCGGCTCTCTGGCCAGCATCTTAACTGCAAACCTTACCATGATGCTGAGCCAGAAACACTTGGCTGAACTTCTTCTGAATTCCTATCTCACAACAACTAGGAAAGATAATACATAATTGTTATTGTTTTAAATCACTGTTTTGGGGGTAATTTGTCCATCAGGGATCTCTTGGAGGCAAAGCCTAGAAGAGGGAGAAGGGGAAGATACATAAAAGGTGAGACATTTTGAACTACTCAATCTACAACTAACCTGCAAAGGGCACAAAGAGAGTTTTGAATGGGACAAAATATTAAACTGGACTACAGACTTATGAAATATTCCTGAAATGACATTACTGGATAGGAAATGGGAATTTAACATAGTTGGGAAATTATTTGGGGAAAAATTAAATCTTGCTGTGTGCATATTTCAAGGAGATTAAATTCCTTAGCAAATGATGTATACAGTAGTTAATAGGTTTTATTTTTAAGGTACGATTGAATGAGACCATTCGCTCTGTCCTCTGTGATCCCATGATTCAGTCAGTCATGGCCATGGTCAGATATGGAGCATGGTCCACAAGCCCAAGAACCATGAGCTGCATAACTAACTTTTCAAAGTAAGGAAACAACAACATACTGGTTCTGCAAGCCCAACACTTACGATGTAACAAATGTCCAAGGAATTATCTATAAGAAGAGCCTTCCTTTCTGGACTTGTCACATGTGAGAACTATAGGAGCATGGAAAGCCAATGCCAGTTGGTAGAAATTCCTCTGTGTCATGAAGGTATTCTGGCATGGTTTTGATCATTCTAACCAATGTGAGGAATGGTGATAGATGGTGTGACTATCTGCCTAGTGCTCTGGGTAGCTAATTTAGTCTTCATGTAATTCACTCTAGCCCTGCCATCAGAGACAAGGAGAAACTGGCTACTATGATATGGATATGCATAAGCTTAACATTTACCTTTTGGAAAATACCTGTTGGGTTCTCTGTGGTTTCAGCATCATCGTGAGGAAGAATGTGGAGTAGCTGGCCTTTTAAGATCAACTTAGAGAGATTACTTGAGACAAGTTTGGTGACAGTGGCAGTCTGCAATAAAGATTTCAATTTGTGTTGAGTTATGAGAGAGTCAGGGTCATTCTATTATTTTTGTAAACAACATAAAAATCTCATTGCTTTCATCCAAACTGTCACTGTGCTCCAGTACCTCCTGAAACAAATGACCGTGGGGACTTCCCACATGGTGATACAAAGAGATTTCCCCTGGTGTGAACCATGCTCAATAACTGCACTGTGGATGTGCTGGTGCCACAGAGGTTTGTGGGTGACAGGTCTGCAGAGCGGATGGTGTCTCCAAGGCAGGAAGAGTCCTGGACATTAATAACTATCACACTCTTGGCCCAGAATAGAAGCAAGTCTATGCAGCCTTCTCTGGGCCTTGCTACCCCCAAGAACAGCAGCGAGTGTTGATAAGGAGCTTTCACATATGCTGGCTTGTTGGTTTTTGAAAAATAAAACTTAACCGTGATGTTGCAATATCTCTAATTTTACCTGTAAAGAAGCTGAGTTTCAAAGGTAGAAGCTGATTGGTTCAAAGCCACACAGCTGGTGAGAAGCAAGAGCCTGTGTCAATTCTAGGCCTTTTGATTAACCCAACATTTTAGCTGCTTTTCCTTTGCTAGGTTGTATTTGTATCATTCATAGATCTGAGCATACCAGTGGTAAAGGAGAGGACACTTCTAAATGCTGGTATGTGATTCAGATGACTTTTTTTTTGTACTGAAGGTTGAACACAGAGGCATTCTATCTTTGAGCTACATCCCCAGTCCCCCCCTTTTTTATTTCTAAACAAGGTCTTGGTAAGTTGCTGAGGGCCTTGTTAAGTTACTGAGGCTGGCTCCAAATCTGTGATCCTCCTGTCTCAGGCTCCAAAATACTGGGATTACAGGCATATGCCACCACACCCAGCTTGATTTGTGTGATTTTGAATATTGGTTTGTGTTCTTCCTTTCTTCTTTCATTTCTTCCTTCCTTTCTTCCCTCCCTTCCTTCCTTCCATCCATTCATTATTTTTATTTGAGCAAAGAGGGACAGTTAGTTCCTCTTGGGAGTCAAGGCTAAGTGTCTTTATCTGGAATCCTAAAGGATCTTTGTGCCACCTCTTTCTGAGTGGTGTGAAGAAAGACAATTTCTTTTTGTCTTTGGGGTTATGTTCTTCTGTAAATTTCCTGGATTTTTTCCTTCTCTCTCTTCCTCAACCTCTCACCTCTCTCTACCTGTGTTTTTCTTTCCTCTACTAATCTAAGGCATAGTGAGAGATCTGGGTTTCAGAATGAAGCCATATAATTTCCAGTTAGATCAACTGGCAAATAGTCATAGCTATGGAAATATTGGGGAGAAAATACCTTTTGGTGCTTGAGTTTCTACCATTAATCATTATTTCATTGGTATTAGCTATAGTCTTTCTTTTTTCCCTATTTTCTCCTTAAACCAGATACTCATTTAAGGACAATAAGGAAATGAAAAATTCTAAATATTCTTATGATGAGTAACATAATAAGTTGTCATCATCCTAGAAGATACTTTCCTGTATGTCAAACTGAAGATTGTGGTGAAATAATGATGATTTGGGAATGCAAATACCACCTGATTCTGACCAACGAGATGTGAAGGGAAGTCTTCTTGGCGAATTATGGAGAATTTTTTTCACTCAAAAAAAAAAAAACACAGCATAAGAGATGGTGCATCTCTTCCTCTGGATTTGCCATATCTGCTTTTCATGTTTGAAAATGTGTCCATTTTACTCCAAATGAAACCATCCTTAAATATGGCAGAGTCAAGAGATGGAAAGAAGCCAGGTCCTTGATGATGTGGTTAACCTAATGGGTCAATTGTCCCTGGAAACTGCCCTATTTTTGCTCTTTCTGTTATGCAAGATAATGAATTTCCTATCGTTTAAATCAGTTTGGTTCCATGTTTTTGTGAGTTGTGAACAAAAGCATCGTGAACCAACAGAGAACCAACAGCATTTAAGTTTCAGCAAGGCCTGGTTTTTACTATCACACATGAAGGCCAAGAAAGCCCCCTTTTTGTTTATTTTTATTTTTTTGCAGAAATAGGAAGGTATTAAAAATAAAATAAGTGAAAAAGAAACAGGAAGATTCCATTAAAATATATATCTATGGAAATATATATGGATGCGTAGATAAGGAAGGGGATGTTCAGTTTTTGACAGTTTGCTATCACTACTAATAACCAACCATAAGACATTGGTGGTATTTAATAATAAGCATTTACTCCATCTACATGTCTGTGGGCAGTTCCAAGAAGTGGTTGGAGTCCAGGCACACTCCATATGTCTCATCCTTCTTGAACAGGTGATAGTTTTTGCCACGGTTGGCAGATGCAAGAAGGTAAGAGGAAACACAAGGGGCCTTTCCAGATTAGGCATTGCATGACCACACGGTCACCTCCACCCTCATCTACTTGACTGGCACAGGTCCCGAAGCTTAGCTCAGAGTCAAAGGGTGGAGATTATACCTGCTTCTAAGGAAGAACTGCAAAGCCATATAACACCAGGGTGTGGTATTGGGAAGATAATTCAATCTGCCACACTCTCAATCCATGTATTTTGGTTTGATTAGAATTTCCCATTATTTAGAGATATTGATTATATAATGCTATCTGTTGCAAAAGAAAGATTTCTCTGGGTGCCAGGGCCATGTAGAGGATGGTCTGAAGGGTGAGAGACTAGAGACAAAGAGATCAGGGAGAAGTTGGTGGAATTAGAACTAAGTAAGCCCTGAATTGAGGTGGTTAGGTAAAGGGAATGGAAACAGGGGCTGGACAGCCTGAAAAAGGTTTAGGGGACACTACCTGCCTGGTTGGCTGGGGAATGTGGTTGCTAGGAAAGGGAGAGGCTTACTAAAATGCCTAGATTCCTGGATTTGTTGTTCAAAATGATAGTGAGGATCAGAGAAAAGCATAAGATTTGAGGGCCTGTGGAACATTCAGGAAAGATACCTCATGAAGCATTTGGACTTTTGGATCTGACACTCAGAAAACAGGTCTATGCTCAAAACAAAGATTTGTGCATCATCAACTTGGAATAGTAATGTCCTAAGAGGAGGACTCCATAAATAGCATCCAGGAGGCTTATGTATAGGAAAGAGAAGCCAGAAATCTACTGAATTTTAAGAAAGGCAGAGGAAGTAAAACCCACAAATAAGACCATTAAAATGTGAAGGAAAAAAGAAAAAGTCAGCACAGTTGAAATAAATGCCAAGATAAAACTAATGGCCATAATTAGGGCACTCTTTCCCTCCAAACCAAAGATCTTCTCCAGGGCAATGCTGTGGCCTGTCCAGCCCTATCCACCCTGTGATGGCATCACTTGAGCAAAGAGTGCAGGAGTAGAGCCCTCCTAGACTTTGTGGGAAAAAGGATAACTCCATAGGGATATCCCGATTGCTTTTTGTTCTTCAAATGAAAATAGGACTTCCTGGTTCATGAAGCCCTACCCAATTAAGCAAAAGATTTTAAGCCTTTTCGCTTGAACCATTTGGTAAGTGCATATTCAATTCAATTATTTGGGATATTTGTATCCACCCTTTAATTTTTTGTTTGTTTGTTTTATAATTGATTTTGTTTTTGTGATACTAGGGATTGAACCCAGGGGCATTCTACCTTTGAGTTACACCCCCAGTCCTATTTTATTTTCTATTTTGAAACAGGGTCTCATGAAGTTGTTGAGGACCTTGCTAAGTTGCTGGGACTAGCCTCGAACCTGCAATACTTCTATCTCAGTCTCCCAAGTAATGGGATTACAGGCATACTCCACCATACCTGCTTCCACCCATTAATTTAATGAAACAACAACCAAATTACTTTTGTCTGCTTTTCAGATGGTATTTGGAAGACATAAGGAATAGGTGGATTGAGATGAAAACAATGCCACTGGGGACAACTCATACTTGTTAAATAACTTTTAAAAGGGGTTTTGTATCATCAGAAGCGTTGCTTTTCTCATAGTCATACGAACCACACTTGGGAGGCCCGGCTCATATCTCTGAGTGGTGCTTGAGTTGAACCAAGCAGTTACTAATAAGGGGTCTTACTGAAGAGGCAATGAAACTATTCATCATCACAAAAACACTTTCTGCCAGGTGTGAAAGCTCTTATATGGAAACACTTGCTTGGGCTTGGCATGGTCCTTTGGGTTTTTGTCCCTTTGAGGCTGTTTCTACCCAGTCAGGGAAGTGGGAAACAGAGACAAGATGTTGAAATGAATGAGACATCATGGTTTATTTTCTGAGCCATTCAGGCCCGGTATCTACATGAACCCATCAAGTGCTCTTAGCTGCTTGCTTTCCTGGTCACATGCCAGCCTGTCTCTGGCCCTCTGGTGACACAAAATTACAAAAGAATGTAAATTTCTAAGTGTAACTCGTCAGGGCTGGTAATACCAGTATGAACATGTCCTTTTTTCTATAGCCTCCAAATCTAGGAGACCATTTCTCTGCGTCTCAGTCATACTTGGGGTTGAGTCCTGTCTTTGCTGATTTCCATGTGATCTTGGGTGAATTACTCAACTCCTAAAGGACTCCTTTTCCCTATCTGTAAAATGGAGAAAATAATGGTAAATGATAGCAACATAAGGATGTTGGGAGGACTGAATCAGTTAGTGACCTAATATCCCTGGCAGACAATCAGTGTTCAGTGGATGTGAGATCTTATTTATCAAATGAGGAAGTTGGAGTAGTTTATGGGTCTCAACTCAAATATGCATATAATCTGGGGAGACTATTAAAAAGGTAGATTTTTGAGATTATTACCCCAAAGATTCTGATGCAGTAGATCTGAAATTGTTATACCAGAATCTGCATTTTTGGCCAATTTCCCAGGCGGTTCCCATGAGGGTGTTTGCAAGGACACTGTGGGAACTGTGGGAGCAAATGTATGATTTCCCAGGGCACTCTGGGTGCTCTAAAGCTCTTCAGACTCCAATCTAAGGCAGAGAAAAGAAAAGAAATCATACGTGATTAAAGACGAGACCCAGGCAACACTCTGAAGGCAAAGGATTGTGGTTTGATGGAGAAGTAAAGTTGGGAAGGCAGGATCTATCTTGTCACACTCAGGGGGATGACAGGCACATTGACTCAGAGGTTGTAAGAGGAAGAAAGTGTCATCAGGAAGGACATCTGCACAAGTGAAGAAGAGATGCTGGGCATGGTGGCACATGCCTGTAATCTCAGTGCTTTGGAGGCTAAGACAGGAAGATCCTAGTTTCGAGACCAGCCTCAGCAACATAGTGAGACTCTCAGCACCCTAGTGAGACCCTGTTCCAAAACAAAAATTAAAAAGAGTTGGGAATGTAGTTCAGAGATAGGATGCCCCTGGAATCAATCCCCAAATGTCTCCCATCCCCCCACAAAAATGAAGAGAGTGGGAGTTGAAGGGTACGAGGTAGGAAGTCTTAGCCAAGGATGCTGAGTACGTGTGAAGAGAGCCCCCCCCCCAAAGGCAGCGGCTGGGAAGATGATGATATTGTGGCTTTATGCATGGCTGTCCAGAGGCTACCATGCTCATTAGGGGGCAGCGGGCAAGCTCCAGGCCTGGACTCATTAGGACTTGCATTGAGGTGACATTCATCAGAACAGAAAATCGGCAACAACACCACTAGGGAGTTTGAGTTTCTCTTCACTGCATTTTAAGAAGTGTTTGAGTCCAGCTCTGGGGAATTGCACAGGGCCAAAGTAGCTGTAAACAAAGACATTTCACCACCGGTAGTGAGTAGGGACCTTGCCTTACAGTAACAAAGCATAAAGTGTGCAAACACTGGTAATGATTGCTGAAAGATTGTGTAAGTATTTAAGCACACCCCTTACACCTCTCCAGTGGTGATGGAAGGCACCTTGGACCCCACTGTGAGACGTTGGATTTGAATTTCTTCTCCCACGCTTGGTTGTCATCTTCAGAATCTTTGCCCAACACAACTGATAACTGGTATAGTAAAACAACAGGAGGAGAGGGGAGAAGGTCATTTGACTGGTTGAGGAAAGGCCCGCTTGTGTGTGCCTTTTGCCCCAGCCTGCTGGGTAACAGCTGCAGGGATAATGATGCTGAAGCCCAGTGCCTTCAGTCTGTTCTCCCTGGAAGTGGAGAGTGGAGCAGCTGTGATATGCAGGGTGCCTCGTCATCTCTTTGCCTCTGGGATTTATTCTTAGGTGTGATGTGGAAGAGGTTGGGAAAAATCCATATGGGCAAATGGATTTTTAAAAAGGAGATGGATACTCAGTTTTGATTGCTATGGCAGCAGTTCTTTTACTGACTCTGGGAACAAGCTGTCCTTGAAAAATAGCAGGAATATATTGATATTAATTTCATACTCCAATGCAGCATTACAACACTGTAATTTCTCCTAAATGGTTTATTTCTTTGGTTCCATCATGGCCAAAATGTTTAGAGAACATTATTTTACCTGTGACTCATATTTTCCAAATTTTAACTGCATTTGCCTTTAATCTAGCCAGGGACTTCTTCAAACCAGCTTAATTGCTATTTTGCAGCAAAACTCTGCATAATGCCTCCCCTGTACTTTAATCCTCTCTTCCTTTCAATTCATTGGTGAATTGTTAAACATATTCACTTTCCAGTTTGATTTTTTGCTTTCTGCTTTCCTTATTCTTGTTTTGCAGGGAGGGAATCTTGGAGTAAGGAAACACTTTAGGAGAAGAGTAGAATAGGTGATATAGAAAATCATTTTTAAACTTGGCTTTGTAGAACAGAGAGACATGCATCATTTTTTTTTTTTTTTGGTAGTGGGGATTGAACCCAGGGGCATTCTACCTCTGAGCCACCTTCAGCCCTTTATTATTATTATTTTTGTTTGTTATGAAACAGGGTCCCACTAAATTGCTGAGGGCCTTGCTAAGTTGCTGAGGCTGGCTTCAAATCTGTGACTCTCCTGTCTCTGCCTCCCTATGACTGGGATTACAGGCATGCATCACCACTCCCAGCCCATGGGTCTTCTTTTATTGTGATTTTCATCTTTTTGTCTTTGAAATTTAAATAATGATCCCAAATTATATAATTTACAAATACAAAGTTATAGATTTCCATAGAAAGAACTCAGGAAATGTTAGTCATGTGCAAAACAATATGATAAACACAATATATGCCTTATCTGATTGACTCTTTCAAAAAGTTGTGAGACAGCCATTGCCTACACTTAATAGGAAAAGAAGTTCAGAAAAGTCAGTACTTTATCTAAAATAAGTAGCAAAGTAGTAATATCTCAAGGACTTAAATGAGCTGTGAGATATTATATATTATTGATTCTGTGTATTTTTTTCATAGAAATCAGGAACTGGAAGAGATCAAAGGATGTACTATATTCTTTCATGTGAGTGTAAATTAGGTTGTGGTGACCAGACAATAATGCTGAGGTTCCAGTGCTTCTAGGAAAGTCTTACTAAGTAATTGCATATGTTGAAACTGAGCAGACCTCATGACTTAATCACGTCTCAAAGGCCACCCCTTAATACTATCACTTTGGGTGTTAGGTTCTAAATGATGAATTTCAGAGGGACATCAACATTCACACCACAGCAGGAAAGTTATGAAATTTCTGTGTAGACCTGGAATAGAGAGTAGTAGCATCACAATATTAGGAAATTTGACAACTCCTCTTGGGAAATGATATTGGAGAAGAAGACAGTAGAAGCTTTTAGGGCCTGGGGGAGGGGTCCTGGTTCACAGGTGAAAGAGGCTGGCTTAGCTGGGATGTAGTGAAATGTCAGAACCATGGGATGTGCATGTCCAAGGTGAAACAGTCTAGTTCCACTGGGTGGGTACAGCATAGTAATCATCAATTCAAGATGGACTATTCTCTGAATTTTTTCAGGTAGATGGTACCTATTCAGTTGATCCATCCAGAGGCTGAGGACTCAAGGTCAGAGTTCTGGCCCAAAGAAGATAGGGTCTTTGGCAGGGCAATGAGTTGGAACCTGAGTTCAGGGATCAAGATGAGACTCTTGCCTGAGCCAATGGCAGGAACTGGGGGTTGAGGGTGGTTTTAAGCTCATCAATATGGGAGGGAGGGACACAGATGGTGGCTATTTACTCCTCAGGCTCTATTTGTCTGATTTGCAAAAGGAGACTGTGGTCATAGTATTTATCAGTTGGCACACTGATTTTGCATCTTAGGGAAATACACAAGTTGTGCCTATACTATCTGCATTTGAGATTAGATTGGTCGGAGGCTGGGACAAGGTATGATTTGAGGAAGATCTATCATTGGGTGGGAGGGGGAAGGAAGGGGTAGCACAAAGAAATAGAGAGGATGCCTTTCTGAGCTCTATGAAGGACATCATGACCCTAGATAGATGGCCCTTAACCCAGCAAAATACATCAATTTATCCCTACGGAGTGCTTGGTGGATGCTTGGAGAATATGAAGTATTAATTACAGAGTTGTTCCACTTTTCCTGCTGGTACCTTATCCTGTCTTTTGTTTTTCTGTTTTCAATCCCATGCCATTTCTAATTTTGCTTCTTTCTCCCCAGAACTCTTTTAGGCTTTTGAAATTTTGTTTATGATATCTTCTCTTTCCCCTTGGATGATATCTTCATTAACTTACCCTATTTGATGTGCACTCTAAACTCCCACAAACATTTGCTGCTTACTCACACATGCCCAAGAGGTAGGACCCAATTCTGCATTTGGATGTGGGAAAGGGGTTGTTGAATAGTTCCATTGTCCTTGGACCATTTCTGTCATGGCACATTCAAAATATGTTTGATGGAGCAGCATTTTCCAGAGGGTGTCCCATGAATCACTAATTCAATGAGATATTCTGTGAAAAGGGTTACATTTGAGAAGGAGCATATCTTATCTTTTAATCTTAGAGATGTACCATGAATATTAGTATACTAAGGGCTCAAGAAGTCCTGTGATCAATGAAACTCTTCAAAAACAAAAATGTAAGCCAGACATGGTGGCACATGCTTGTAATCCTAGTACTTGGGAAGCTGAGACAGGAGGATCACAGGTTCGCGGCCAGCCTCAGCTACTTAGTGAGGCCCTCCGCAATTTAGCAAGACCCTGTTTCAAAAATAAAGAATGAAAATAGGGCTGGGGGTGTAGCTCAGAGGTAGAATACCCCTGGGTTCAATCTGCAGCACCACACACACAAAAAAAGTTTGCCAAAGTTACATGGCCTAATACCTTCTAACACTTCTGCAAAATAGTGTTCCATAGAACAAAGTTTGGGAAAATGCTGTTACAGAGCATAACTTGTGTTAGAGTTTTGTTTAAATTGTTAGGCCAAGTGAGATTTACTGATGGTCATCAGGTGTATTTTAAAATAAGATGTACTTTGTAAATAAACATTTTCTCTTGATCTCGCATTCCCATGACTCAGAACACCCCTCTTGGATTTGTGTGGGAGAATTTTATAATTCCATTTGTGATTACCTCACATTGGGAGGAGAATAAATGAAAAGAGATATCAATGTATGGTGATTTTCCTCCAGAATGTTATTCAAAAATGATTTCATCTTGAGAAATAAGAAGTAAAACATGTACTGAATATATCTTAATTAGAAATGCACAATAAAGTAGAAACTGTGCTGGTTAGCATGACCTGGTTACAGCAATGTTGATTCTTAGAATTAGTGAATTTTGCATGAAGGAAGATAGAGCTATTTAAATGGCTAGTAATAATTAGACCTCTACTTTCATCAGTTGGTGATTAAAAGCCAATGAAAAGTAGGCACTGTCCCTCAGATTGTAATCTGAGAGAAGAGAGATTCTTATAGAACCTGATGGGCACATTATTATGTGGGGGAAGAGAGAAGTACTATAAAATGTCTAGGTCATAGTCTACAGTCTGGGTTGTTGATTGTGATGGAATGCAGTCACATCTTTGTAAGCTTTAGATATTCTACCAAACTCTGCATGCAAAATGAGAGGAGATGGCAGTGGAACCAAGGAGAAACCCAATTTCATAGTACTGCTGATTTTGCTGCCAACTGCAGTCAGTGAGTGTAGGCTAGGGGGAAGTTTGCATGGTAGTGTGAATCTACTTTTCCTTTTTTCCCCAAGTGCCTCATAGTGTGTGCGTGCCACACTGTATGGAGGTGATTCTAGTGATCAGTGACTTGCTTTGTTCATGCAGTAAGGCACCAACACAATCAGATACTTCAACAAGACCGCAACTGCAGAGGCAGTGATTTGATTTTTTTGGACTCATTGAGAAGTTGTATATCAATAAGGGAGTGCCTTTCCAAGGGGATTTCAAGGATAATTTGGCTGTATGTAATTTTTACCCTGTGCACAACCTCTATAAGAGAGGAGACACTGCTGAACTCAGGCATTTTGCTTTCTTGATGACCCAAGTGCCTATCCTATTCCTTGACTCCCCTTCTCAAGCAAGTTTCAGGAATGCATTTATCAGCAGCAGCCACATCTATTGTAAGGAGGAGAATGCATGGTGGCCTAGGCACCCTTTTCTGGAACTGTGTGGGGTTATGATGAGAGTGGGAGGTTGGTACCAGTTTCTTCTTTGTATATTATACACAACCAACAAGAATATTATCATTTAGAAACTGCTTGATTCAGCTGTATGGCTTGAATTGGGAGGACTTGTGATAAACTCTTCCCACCAATGTCATTCTTCTAGTTAATTTAAGTGTCACTACAAGAGCAGGCAGGATAAGTTCATTTTTGTGTAGTAGAACTCTTTATGGAAATGGAAATAAGATTATAATCCCATTAATAAAAACAAATAACAATGACAACATACAAATAGGTCCCAGTTTATCATGGTTGGACTTACAAGTTTTGAACTTTATGATGGTGGGAGTGCGATATGTGTTCAGTAGAAAATGTATTTCGAAGCCAGGTGTGGTGCATGCCTGTAATTCCACTACTTGGGATGCTGAGACAGGAAGATCAAAGGTTCGAAGCCAGCCTTAGCAGTTCACTGAGACACTGTTTCAAAAATAAAAAAAGGGCTGGGGTTGTAGCTCAGAGGTAGAATGCCCCTTACTTCCATTCCTAGTTTAAAAAAATGTACTTTGAATTTTGATCTTTTCCTGGGATGGCAATATGTGGTGTGACACTCTGGTGATACTAGGCAATGGCAGCAAGCTGCAGCTTCTGGTGAGCCTCACGATCATGAGCACAAACAACCAATGCTCTATAGTGTTCATGTTGCTTAACTGTGATATTTGTTAGTTTAGGTGTATTGAACACATTTCTGATTTATACTATTTTTAATTTTCGATGACTTTCATCAAGATGTAACACCATCGTAGGTTGAGAAGCATCTGTATTTGCCTAGCACTTTGAAAATGTTAAATTGATTCACAGTTGTAACCTGACTGTAATTCACCCTGATGGTATCTGCTTATAATAGGAAAACAGATCACAGCAACTCTGAAATAGATGACTATGCCTACATGCAACCACCGGCCATGAGCACAGATTGCAGTATCATTGTATATAATATGCAGTCATTTATTTTAATTATTAAGTACTTGAAAGTATAAAGTTTCTCTGCACAGATACACAAAGAGCAGTGGTTATTTCTGGGGAGAAGATGTAGGAAGACTTAGGGAGGTATCTGAATTATTTTATCATGCACTTGTATCCCCTGTTAAAAAGTAAGAACTATGAGTGGGGCCAATTATCCCATGGTGCTAAACCACCAGAAACAAATGGAGAAGGCTTGAGGCAAGATGCCAAACAATTAGATGGTTCCTAGGGAAACTGACACATCCTACCACGCTGTTGGAACCCTGAGGAGGCTCAACTGGGCCAGAGGCACGAGCTGTCAAGAAGCCTACAAGCAACAGGTACTGCGAGTCCCTTTCTGGACTCCACCAAGCAGAGGATCTGAGGGGCACCAAGAAGGAAACTCCCCCTTTTTTTGTTATTGTTTTCTGGCTTTTGTCTTTGTGCTGGAAATAGAAAGTTGTGAAATCCACATTTAGGTTCATGCCTAGAACTGTCAGGAAAGGCTTGGGTTTCATTCCTTCCCCTGCTTTCCTTGCCCTTTTTGTGGAAGAGTTGGTGAGCAGCGCAAGGGCTCTGTGTAGCAGGGAGGGGACACCAAGCAGAGTGGCAGGAGGCACAGGGGCACCTTGAGCTGATAGAGCTGATAGAACTGCAGGGCTCCTCCCTGGAGGGCAGGAATTCTCTCTGCCAGTTTGCTTTTATTCAGTACTGCCGGCAGAGGAAAGCCTTGCTCACTTTTCATTTTGATAGATTTTTCTTTCTGCCATCTCCGCATGTCTCTCTTCACTGAACATCTATGATATTATCTCTATTATTTCTTCAGACACAATTTCCCCCCAAGCCTCCAGGCAGAAATACAGGCGGCTGCAATTCTGACTCTAACCTTTGGGTAATTCATCGAACCTGTCTTCAGCTTCCAACCTTAGTTTCCACCTATTCTCTTCAGACTGATTCCACCTACTCTCTTCTCTTCAAACACCTACTGAGGGCTTTGAGAGCACGTGGAGGGGCAGAGTGTGAAAGATGTCAACCTAAGTTGTGGACTGAGTGGTTCTCTGTCCCTCTCAAATACCTATGTTGAGCCCTGACCTGCAATGTGATCTCTATATGTCACTGGGAGGAAGTCAAAGACATTTGATGATGCCTGGGACAGGGAAGGAGATACATAAAGGAGTCAAGGAAAAAAGGGGCAGCAGGAGGTAGAATGGTCAAAAGTTGCAAGGAGGAGGATGGGGAGAAGAGCGGGAATGGGCATCAGCTACCCATCAAATCTACCAAGCTGGCCACTGTGTCTGAGCATGGGGATGGGTAGGCAAGCTGACTCTTGCCATTCTATTCCCTTTTGAGGTGGGGGGGGGGACCAAATGCTACTGATACACTATAGAGGAGAATCCTCTATCTATCCAGGTTTGCAAAGTGATGAAAAGCAGGGGCTTTGGGGAGTCTGATTACAACCATTTATTTTCAGTCTGAACTCTATCAACTGGCTGTGTGACCTTGGACACATCACTGAATGCAATTCCATCCATGAATGGAGGGTAATTACCCTTATATGTACTTTATTGGTGAGAACTGAATGAGGTATGTATGTATTGGACTGAGCACAGTGGCAGATACCGTTGTTGCTCAAAAAACCAAAGACTGGAAGCAGGGACAGGAAAAGGAAACCCCAATTCTTAAAGTTTTCAGAGGACTTCCCTGCCATGATTTATGCTACCTTACTTCTGTTCTCAGTTCTAAGAATAGAGCTCATTAAAGCAAATTCTCCTGCGAGAAGGGAGTAGAGGAGAGGGTTTTGAACGAGCCAGTTGACAGTGTTGTAGGGGAGCTGAAAGTATGGACCTACGACAGCCAACCAAGTGGTTGAGGGTTTGTTTTGCACCTTTGACTATTCATCTTCTGTGATCCAGAAATTGCCTAAATGTTTTTAATTATGTTCCACTCATTGTATTTTAATGAGCTAATGAATTCTTTCACCCACTCCTTATCCTACAACGGGCTAATAATTATAACACCCAGAAAATCTTTCTAAATTGCCAGGAATCAAAATTCACTGGAGCTTTTTCCTTGGGTGGTAAAATGAACGTGCTAATTTGGTTAGTTAACAAGCATCTTTGAACACCCACTGTGTGGGGAGCCCTGCACAGGATGGGAGGGAAGGGGGATACAAAAGAACCAGAAACCTACCTTAGTTTTACTTCAGAATGAAAATAAATCATCTTATCTCATCTGGTTTATTCATTCATCAACTTAGTCACCATTGTGGAGCACGCTCCCTGCCACAGGCACTATGCCGGGCATGTGGTGATTGGATGTGACTGGAGTATGAACTGAGAGACAGGGGTTAAAAAGAGATGAACTTGTGGTAAATGGGGCCAGATCACAGAGACTTTATATAGAACAGGGCGAAGGGAAGTCATTAGTTTGTGTGTGTGTATGTGTGTGTGTGGTACTGGGGATTGAACCCATGGCACTCTACCTCTGAGCTACACCCCCAGAACTTTTTATTTTTTTATTTTGAAACAGGGTCTTGCTAGGTTGCTGAGAGTCACATCAAGTTGCTGAGGTTAGTCTCAAACCTGAGATCCTCTTGTCTCAGCCTCCCAAGTACTGGGATTATAGGCGTGTACCACAACTCCTGGCTGCCATTAGTATTTGTTTTTGGTTTTGGTACTGGAGATTGAACTTAGGGACATTCTACCTCTGACTACACCCCGCCCCATCATCATCATTATTATTATTAGTTTTGAAATAGGGTCTTGTTAGTCTCGTTACATTTCTGAGGCTGTCCTTGAACCTGAGATGCTCCTGTCTCAGCCTCTCAAGTGCTAGGATTATAGGCGTGTGCTACAGTGCCCAGATGCCATTAGTGTTTTAAACAGAGTGTGACATGGACAGAGAGGAAAATGGATTAGAAGAAGGGTTACTAGTTATGATGAGACTATTGCAGTTTTACAGGAAAAAATGAATGCAATGGCAGTAGAGATGGAGAGGGAACTCCCAAGGATTCCTCTCTTCCTTCTTTCTCTTTTCCAAGAGATTTCAGTAGGGATCTACCTGCTTTTGATTTCAACAGGATTCTGTGTGATTCTGGGAAACTGATTTCACCTTTTAACACTCTGGAGGTAGAGCCAGACTTAGGCTAAGTCAATCACATTGGGTATAGGAGGATGGAGTATACTGATTAACACAGACTGAGTCACATGCTTCACCTAGAGAGTTGGGACTAGTTTAGAGATGAACATGCTATCTAAAGGAGTGCAAAAACAGCAAATGTCAATTTTTTTGGAGATCCTGTAAATGGTTGCTTGCTCTCTTGCTCTGGGAAAGTTTAGCTTCCAGATAAGCAAGGAGACTTACTGGCGATTTGGAAGGCAAGAGAGAAGAGGCCATCGTTTTTCAGAGCCAGTTGCTAACAAATGCAAGGGCAGATCTGAGTTCCATTTGAGCTCTGGAGAACTTCCTGCTAGGTCAAAATAGTCCAAAGGGCCGCTGAGAACAATGGTGCTGGCTTCTCTGCCCTTCTATACCCTTAACAATTCCAAGGTTTGCTGTTTCCCATATTTAAGCTCTTTGTATCTGGCATATGGAAAATGGTTTCTTTTTTCCTAACCAAAGCCTGACTGCTTAAGATAGTTAATTCCATGAGGGAGATTGATGTTGCTTAAGAAAATAGTTTAAAGTTGGGAGGAGATGGGGATTATATGTAAAACCCTGAGGAATGCTAATATTTGGGGAGCCATGGAAAGACCAAAAAAAAAAAAAAAGAGTTGTCTGAAAAAAGAAAGAGAACCAGTAGAGTATCATGTATCATGTATCATGGAATCCCAAACATTAAAAGTTTCAAGGAAGAAGAAGAATCATAAGGGTTAAAGAGTGGTCAAAAGGTTTGGGGGAGGCCGGGCATGGTGGCCCACGCTTGTAATTCCAGTACTTTGGGAGGCGGAGACCAGAGGATCCGGGTTCGCGGCCAGCCTCAGCTCTCTCTCTCTCTCTCTCTCTCTCTCTCTCCTTAGTGAGGCCCTCCGCAACTTCGTGAGACCCGGTTTCAAAATAAAGCATAAAAAATAGGGCCGGGGGTGTAGCGCGGAGGTAGAACGCCCCTGCATTCAATCCCCGGTACCGCAAAAAAAAAAAAGGTTTGGGGGATATAAGGTCCAGCATGACGTTAAAAAAATAAGTTTCAGTAAAGTGGTTTAAGCTAAAGCCATGTCATAGGGTCAACTGGGAGGAATGGCCCAGACTGTTCACTCATGTGAAAAGATAGCATGAATTTTGGCTGCCTCATGTTTTGTTTTGTTTTTCTGGTGTTGAGGATTGAACCCAGAAGCATTCTACCTTCGAGCTACATTCCCAGCCCAATTTTTTATTTTGAAATAGGGTCTCCCTAAGTTGCTGAGGGCATCACTAAGTTTCTGAAGCTGGGTTTGGACCTGTGATCCTCCTGTCTCAGCCTCTCAAGTACTGGGATTATAGGCGTGCACCACCACGCCCAGAAGCCTAATGTTTTAATACAGATTTCTGAGTTTTGGAAAATTCTCCCTATATCGTGGTATCTCAAGGTAGAAATTAGACACTTACTTCTTCCTCACCTTTGCTACTAGAGCACAGACTTGTAAGTAGGACTCTATCAAAGCATCCTTTTGAGGTTTTGATTCAGAAGACACTGACCTGAAGAAGAAAGCACAGTACAACTCTGACAAAAATGCTGAGTCCTTCATTGAAAATATTAATGACACTGTACCGTGTGAGCCACAAGATGCCCATGCTCTTGATGCAGTAATATTACTACCAAAAATCAGAAATAATTACTAGAAGCAAAAAAGATGATCACTGAATCACTATGTATAAAAGGAAAAACTGGAAATAAACTAAATGTTCATCCTTAGGGGAGTGGTCAAGAAAACCATGATGCAGCTACTTAATGGAATATTATCCAATCTATAGCTTCCACATTAGTGACTGTCTCATGGTAGGTATTTATTAAAAAGAATAAATTATTAAAGTAAGAACTATAGAGACTGTGTCTGGGAGAACTTTTATGATTTATTGAGATGATAAGTAAAAAGAAAAGTGAAGTGCATGTATATAATTATAGTTGTGAAAAGTAAGAACACCTGAGCAAGGTGTCTTAAGGACTCTACTTAAAACTTAAAAATGAGAATAATTGTGGTGCAGCAGGGAGTATGTGATTTTTTCCCTTATTATTTAATATTCTCTCTTAGTCTGCTTGGGCTGATATGACCAAATACCATAGACTAGATTCAAGAGAAATGTATGTTTTTCACAGTCTGGAGGCTGGAAAGTCTAAAATCAAGGCATTGGCAGATTTGGTTTCTGGTGTGGGTCTACTTCCTAATTTATAGTTAGGCATTTTTCTGTTGAATCCTCACATTATAGAAGGGGTGAGGGAGCTTTGTGAAGTCTCCCTGAAAAGGGAACAAATCCCATTCATGAGGGTTCCGCTCTTATAAGCTAATCATATCCCAAAGGCCCCCACCCCCAAATACACACACTGGGGATTAGGTTTCAGCATATGAATTTTGGGGAACCCTTAGCCTATAAGATATTATTATCTTTTTCTTACTTACACTAAAATAAGTTAACTTAAAAATATAAAAAACAATCAAATAAGTTCAGTGTAATTCCTGCCTTGTTCTGGGCTCAGACTATCCTGGGGCAATTCTGCCATCTTAGGCAATTCTATCAACAGGCTTCAGAAGGCAAGGTTCATTGATTATTCCACCAAGCCAGAGAAATTATGACTCATAGCTCAGTAAGTTGGCTGCTTCTGTGACACTGCAATCCATCAACACTTTCTCTAGAGACTCCCACCTCCATGCACCTTTAGAGAAAAATGTGAGAGAACATTGAGAAGGGGAATCTGTCCCGGGAGCTATCCTCTGCTTTTCTGACAGCTTTAATTGGCATCTGAGAAGTAGCAGGATCTGGGAAGAAGAGGCTCTGAAATCTCTACCAGCTGAGTTGTGTGCAATAGTAAGTCTTACTAGATTGGCTTACATATTTTGAAACCCTTTTATTTCCTCACTTAACAAGAAGTCTGGAGGTAGGTGGTCCCATGTGACTCATGGTGAAGATCAGTGATCCAGGCTTTTTCTAGCCTTATTGTCTGTGTGTGGCTTGTTCACTCCTTGCTCCACAAAGGATGCCACATGCTCACATTTTTGGCAGAAAGATGAACTGTCTGCAGACTTTTGTTTACATCTCCTTGCCAAGAACTGTGTCACAGAACTACCCTCAGTGCCAAGGAATGAAGGGACATTGTTCTTCAGTCTCTGTTTCAGATTCTCCATTTCCTTATCTGAGGAGGGAAACGCAATGAACATCCTCATTTGGTCATTGTGAGAATTCCATAAGCCTCGTACCTGGTACATGGAGAATGCTCATAAACAGGATGACACTGGGAGCTGGGCAGTGGCACACACCTGTAATCCCAGTATTTGGAAGGCTGAGACAGGGGGATCACAGGTTCGAGCCCAGCCAAAGCAATTTAGGGAGACCCTGTTTCAAAATAAAAATAAATAAATAAAAAGGACTGGGGTTGTAGCTCAGAGGTAGAATGCCTCTGGGTTCAATCCCCAGTACCAAAATAAATAAATAAATAAATAAGTAAATAAATACAAATAAATAAAATAAGATGACACTGGGACTCAAGGAGCCAAAGAGGGGAGTCACATTCAAAGGAGATATACATGTGATTCCCAAACTGTTGTACAATAATATGCATGTATTTCTACCTTTAAAATTGAATTTTAGTTTTTTTAAAGTCAATACATATAAATAGTTAAGAGACACATAATTCTATGAGGCATAGTGAAATAAATAGTCCTTAATCCGCCACACTTTCCTCCATTCTCAGGGTTGATTTTGTAGAAGCAATCACTATGAAATATGTTGGGAGTGGCAGGTTTCTGAAATTTACCTCCTGATTTCTAAGTAACACATTTCTATCAATACCTACTGATATCAGATATCTACTAATATCTATTGATATTTCAACCTCAGTGTTTGTTGAAAAACTATTACTACTTAGTACCTATTGAAAAACTACCATGAAAAGGGAGAATTTTTGCTATCTTACACTCTACATCTCACCACACACACACTTTCTTATTCCCTATATAGTTATATCACCATTTTGGTTAAAATCATTATTCACCAGTAACCTTATTATTCAGAGATGAGTCATGTAGTTCCTATGACGATTAAACTTTGTTTTGACTGAAGTTAACAATTGCCTTCCCTCCCTTGAGTTTTAAATATACTTATCAGTAATTCATATCAAATGTTGTAGTGGAAGTGTAACGCTCCTCTCCACAGGTTAAAACACACTCAGCTACCTCAGAGCCATCTGTTTTAGTCTGATTTCCTGTCTCCATGACCAAAATACCTGACATGAACAACACAGAGGAGGAGAGGTTTATTTTGGGTCATGGTTTCAGAGGTTTAGTCTGTAGTTGGTTCACTCCAAGGCAGACATCATGGGGATATAGCATATATCAGAAGACAGTAGCTCAACTCATGGAAGCCAGAAAGCTCAGAGAGCAAAAGGAGGGGGCCAGAGACATATTTAGATCCCAAGGCTCCACCACCAATGACTTACCTCCAGCTGTGTCCCACCTCTGAACCTTGCTGCCTTGGGGACGTGCTTTCAATACATGAGCCTTTCGGGGGACATTCCAAACCCAAACCCTAACACCTTCGTTTCCTCCTGGAGCTCTCTGTCAGCCTTTTGAATCTGGACTGCTGCATAGTATTCATCCTTCTATTTTTTTTTTTCTTTTTAATGGGCTTGGAAATTCTATCTACTACTCTTCTGGGTAGAGTTCCCATTTTCTGGGTCTCCTATCCATCTTCTTGGATTGTACTTTCATTTTTTTTAAC
>PVJS01000253.1:131605-142022 GCA_004027185.1 Glis glis
CAACTCCCTCAGTTAGGTCACCTTCTTTGTCCATCTAAAGATTTCTTCTTCTTCCTTTCTAAGTCCCTTCTATGTCCCATTCTATCTAGCTCCCACAGATTAGGGGGAACATCCGATTTTTTACTCTTAGTGTCTTACTAATATCACTTAGCATGATGTTCTCTAGTTCATTTTTGTGTTGCATATCTTGCATTAATTTCCTTAAAAAGATTTTTTGGGAACAAAATTATATGAAAACTTGCAAATATGAAAATTTTCTTTTCTTTTACCTTTACCCCTCAATTAATAGTTTGTCTTCATAGAGAAAACGAGTGTGTGCCTTGGTCCTGAAGACTTCGAAATCATCGCTCCATTGTCTTTTCCATTGTCAGTGTACTTTCTAGCTTCTTACATTGAGACTGGAAAACCTGGTTAAATTCTGGTTACTGATCCTTTCATGTGACTGTTTTTCCTTCTCTGAGAGATCTCAGGATCTGCTCTTTACCCTAAAAGTTATGAACTTTTAAAAAGATATGATTTGTTCCCTTTTATAATCCCCTTATTTTATAGAGTCAAAATCTTCTCTTTTGCATATTACTAATAAGTATGCTAGGGTAAGTTTTCTTTTGTTTCATGTTTTGTCTCTTAGGCTTTTTTCTGTTTATTTTAATATATATGTTTCATGTAGATGAATTTATTAGATGTCTTCTGATTCTTAGCTGTCCCATCACACTTTGATGCATGTTTTACAAAGTTGTAGAAGCAGTGAAGTGTGCCTGTGTATGTGTGCATGGGGTTGATGAGTGGTCGGCTTTACTATAGGGTCAAGCAAAGACTTGCTGTTTTGCTGTGTATCAGCATCTGTAGGTCTTTTCTTAAGCTGGTCACTATACAGAGGGTTCCTCCCACTTGGGATTGGAGGGATGAACCTGGCTACCAGCATTCTATGACCAAATACCACTAAGTGGTGAAACCACTTAGTCATCTGAACCCTGCAACCTTTTGGAAGATCACCATGGTAGCTGTAGTTAATATTAACCGAAAGAGCTTATTTTAGGCATTCTCATCAAAATTTATAAATAAACAAGCAATTGTATAAGGTGATGGATATATTAACTAAGTTGATTATGATATTCATTTTGCAATGTATATGTATATTAAATAATCACATGGTGCACTTTAAATATACAAATTTTTATTTGTCAATAATATGTCAATAAACCTGAAAAAAAGGATGACATATGATGTGGGTATTTGTATTAACTTCAGTGAGTATTTATTGCATTTTTTTTTTTTTTTTGCAAAAGGTCAGTAATATGATCTGAGGAACACAGAGGTGAAAAAGATAGTTTCTTACTTTAAGCAATTTACAATCCAGAAGAGAATTTACAGTCTAGAAGAGAAGTGAGATGACTCCAACCTAAGAAAGGTTGGGGAAAATGTCATTGCAGAGGCACAATAACAAGGGAACCTTCATGCTCACTCTGGGACTCCTCATTCCTTTTCTTGCAACTATTAGAAAGCTGAATAGAGCTTTACTTTTCAACATAGGACCTGAAAGCTAGAAAGGACATACCCTCTGTGTAAAAAGAAAAAAGCTGAGTGTAGCACCATGCCCCCTTGGAAAAGATTCCTTCCTTCCTTCCTTCCTTCCTTCCTTCCTTCCTTCCTTCCTTCCTTCCTCCCTCCCTCCCTCCCTCCCTCCCTCCCTCTCTCCATCCCTCCCTTCCTTACTTTTTTCCTTTCTTCCTTCCTGTACTGGGGATTGAACCCAGAGGCATTCTAACTCCAAGCTATATCTCCAACCCTATTTTATTTTTTAGTTTTGAAACAGGGTCTTGTTAAGTTACTGAGAGTCTCGCCAAGTTGCTGAGGCTGGCCTTGGACCTGTGATCCTCCTGTTTCAGCCTCCCAAGTTCTGGGATTATAGGTGTGCACCACCATGCCAGGTTCAGCATTTCTTAAATGCCTATAATGTGCTGTGCATGGAACACAGTTGCAGTGGCTTGAGCCCTCTCCGAAGCACAATGGGTAGGTTAGTGTGTGATGTAGGTGATTCTGTCTGCTTTTAAAAAATATTTCCCCTCCTTCTTCTCTCCTAACAGGGTCAGGTACTTGTACTCAGAAAAATCTAGGTTCGCTCAGTGATGCTGCATGTCACTGTGGAACATTTTGGGACACAGAAGATATGCCCTTAGGAAGTCCCAGTGGGCAATTAGGTTCAGCATGAATAGCAGAGCTAAGATTTGGAAAAGGCCTTGGAGCTCCTCTTGCTGGTTTTTCTCTCTCCTTTGCTATTTGCAATGGAATACTACCAAGTGTTTGTCTGCATACTTTCAATTGGGAGCTCACCATCTTCCAAGGAAGCGTCGCTTGGAGGATAGTTCATAATGTTAAAAAGTTTGTTTTCATTCTAAATTGAGACAATTGAAACACACATTGTTTTCTTGAGCATTATAGAATTCCACTTCTTTTTCAGCATATACAAACAAACAAAAAATTCCAATCTTTGGAGTCAGCCCCGAGGAAACGCCCCGTGAAACAAGTATGTCCTTGGTTTCCTTTATTTCCAATTATCTAGTTTTACACTTTGGCTTTTATTTCAATAGCAGCTTTGTTGTCCACAAGACTCCAAAGAAGCAAGAGACACATTTCTAGACAAGAACAGAAAATACTGATATTGTGATTCCACATCCATCTAGAGGCACTGAAGAATGAAAGCCCAGCTTCTCAATAAAACACTTTTCACAGAATGGCTGCTCTTCAGTTTTTACCCAGAAGGGTTTCTGGAAATTAACTAGCAAGTATTTATTGAGCATCTGATACTTGTTCAGACAAGCAGTGTTAGGTTTCAAGGAGGTGAAGGACTTGGTCTCATATCCCAAGAAGCTTTCTGTCTAGCAGGGAGACAATGATATATTTTAAATGAAAGCAAACACTGCATGGCAGATTGGAAAATATATACATTTTATTTATTTATTTATTTATTTATTTATTTATTTATTTATTGCTATACTGGGGATTGAACCCAGGGGCATTCTACCTCCAAGCTACACCCTTAGCCCTATTTTTTGTTCTTTATTTTGAAACAGGGTCTCACTAAGTTGCCGGGGGCCTCACTAAGTAGCTGAGGCTGGCTGTGAACTCGGATCCTCTGGTCTCAGCCTCCCAAGTACTGGGATTATAAGCGTGCGGCACCATGCCCGACTTATAAATTTATTTTTAACACTTAAGAAACACTTTTAGCAATTTTGATGAAGAATAACTTGATTTTATGGATTAAATATAAATTGGGAAATATTTACTGACTTCTGCGCTCACTGACGCACGTTCTCTCTCTCTCTCTCTCTCTCTCTCTCTCTCTCTTTCTCTTGTCAGTTCTGGGAATTTAACCCAGTGCTATGAGCATGTTAGGCAAGTGCTCTACCACTGAACCAACCCCAGCACCCTCTTTTGTTCTATTTACATTGGACCAATGTATTTTATAAGCAAAGATGAGAAAGAACACCTTCCCTATCTATTTCATCTAGGTCAATTCTGTCCAATAGAAAGATAACACAAACTGTATGTGTAATTTTAAGCTTTCTAGTAGCCATATGAAAAGAAACAGGTATGATTAATTTTTATATTATGCTGTTCAACCCATTATATCTAAAATATTATATCATTTCAATGTTATCCACATAAAATTATTAATGAGATAATTCGTTTTCTTTTTTCATATCAAATCTTCAAAACCTGGTCTGTGTCCTATACTTGCAGTGTATCTCAATTCAGATGCTAGATTTTTTTATCAGTAATATTTGCTTTGTATCTAGATTCTAAAAAAATATAGCTGAAAAAGTAAATTTACATGCTCAAGTTGCTCCACATTTCTTCCAACAACATCAAGTATTAATTTTAAGATTAAAATTAAGTTTAGCCGAGTGTGGTGGCGCACGCTTATAATCCCAGTACTTGGGAGGCTGAGACCAGAGGATCCGAGTTCACAGCCAGCCTCAGCTACTTAGTGAGGCCCCCGGCAACTTAGTGAGACCCTGTTTCAAAATAAAGAATAAAAAATAGGGCTGGGGATGTAGCTCAGAGGTAGAATGCCCCTGGCTTCAATCCCCAGTACCGCAAAAAAAAAAAAAAAAAATCAAGTTTAACAACAGGGTTTCTCAGTTGCCTAGTGATAATTGAAGTGTCCAATATCCACATGGTAGCTACCATATTGGATAATGTAGGTCTAGCAGATAAGGTTGTACTCAGTGTGCTAGTATTGGATTCCTTTATAATGTGAATCCAAGAGAAACTTATGGCTTTGGGTAAAAGTGGCCTTCACAATTCATTTAAAAAATCCACTTACTAAAATATTAAAATAAAAATAAAAATAAAAATATAAATATAAATATAAAATATATACGAAGAAGTATACACCTTGGTGAATGTTCACAAAATAAACACATAAATGTAACCAGCACCCATACCAGGAGCAGAACTTTACCTGCTTTCCATAGAGCCTTCTCGTGACCTCTCCCAGGCACAAACCCCTCTCCAAAGGTAATCACTACCTGACTTCTTTTTTTTTTTTTTTACCATGAATTTAGTAATTTTATTTTTTTTTTTTTTTGGTACAGGTGTTTAATGCATTACATGAGATATTCAGTACTTCACTATAACATAGGCTTCATGTTTGATGATTTAGCCCAGCTGTAGGCTTACATAAGCATTCTGAGCATATTTTTTTTTTCTTTTTTGTTTTTTTTTGTGTTTTTATTTATTTATTTTTTTTCATGTTTTTATTGGTGCATTGTAGTCTCACATCACAATGAGTATCAGTTTGGTGTTAACATACATGCACACAGCTCTTGGTGTCCCTCCCCCCCACCTCCCCCCCGCCTCCCCCCCACATGTAGCACTGAGAATGGTGTTGGCATAATCTCATATATACACCTTGTTTATGACAGTAATTCCACCTGACTTCTATACTAGCAGAGTAATTTTGCCTCTCTTTGAATCTTATCAAACTTGAACTCTAGGCATACACTTTGTGGCATCTGACTTTTCTCATCATTATACTTATAAGGTTCATTAATCTTATTGTATGGAAGAGTAGTATCTTTATATTCATTGCTATAGAATATCCCTTCATATGGATATACCATGATTTATCCATTTCACTACTAAATTTTTAAAAATTGTTTACAGTTTTTAACTAGATGCATAAGTTATGCTACCATTGATGTTCCTGCACATGCAGTTCTGCTGGGTGTAGAACTATGAGACATAAGCAGCCTTGATAGTCAACAAGCTTTACAAAGTACTTGTGCCAATTAACACTCCCACCAGAAGCTAATGATGAAAGTTCCAGTTATTCTTTATCTTTGTCAGTACAGATTTTTCATGCTGCAGTTGTTTCTAGTAGGGTTGTTGTAGAGTCATATCTAGATTTCTCTGGTGATTAATGAGCTGAAATAGTACACACTTTTCTATATCTATTATCCATTTGGATAATTAATTTTAGGAAGTACTATTTATTTATTTTTATACTTTTATTGGTGCAATGTGATTATATATCATAGTGAGATTAAAAGTAGGAAGTACTATTTAAAATCTTTTACTTATCTCTTTCCTACTGGATTGTTTGTCTTTTCTTTTTTTTTCTCCATAGAATCACTTTTATTTATTTTTTTCATTTACTGATACATTTTTGGTGCACTATAGTCTCACATCATAATGTAAATCACAGTGATAGTGGCATACATGCACAGTACTTAGTGCGCTTTCCCCCGGCTCCCTCCCCATTCTCCCCCCTTCCCCGTACAGGGTATTGAGATTGACATTGGTATTCTCACATATGTACATACTGTCAATGGAAGTGATTCCTTCATTAATTCTCCCTCTTCCCCCTTCCCCTAGACCACCTCCCTCGCTCCACTGGAGCTTCTCCTCTATTATCTAAAGTCCCTCTTGTATCCCAATTACTCCCTAGTTTCCGCATATGAGAGAAAACATATTTACTTTTTTCTTCTTTATTGCTGAGTAGAATTTTATTGTGTGTATATCCCATAATTTTGTAATAAATTCATCTGTTGATGGACACCTAGGCTGGTTCCATATTTTGGCTATTGTGAATTGTGTTGCTATAAACATGGATGAGCATATATAATTATACTATTCTGATTTCAGTCCCTTTGGATAGATACTCAGGAGTGGTACAGCTGGATACTATGGTGGATCCATTTCCAAATTTCTGAGGAATCTCCACACTCATCTCCATAGTGGCTGCACTAATTTGCAGTCCCACCAGCAGTGTAGAAGATTCCTATTTCCCCATACCCTAAACAGCATTTATTGTTGTTTGACTTCTTAATGATTGCTATTCTGATTAGATGGAATCTCAGAGTAGTTTTGATTTGCATCTCCCTAAGTGCTAATGATGTTGAACAGTTTTTTCATGTATTTATTATCCATTTGTATCTCTTCTTTTGTGAAGTGTCTATTTAGTTCAACTGCCCATTTCTTGATTGGGTTATTTTTTTTTAGTGTTAAGTCTTTTAAGTACTTTGTATATTCTAGATATTAGTCCTCTATCAGAGGGATAGCTGGCAAAGTTCTTTTCCTATTCAGTAGACTCTGACTTTAGACTCTTGATGATTTTCTTTGATGAATAGAAACTTTTTAGTGTAATGCCATCCCATTTATTAATTCTTGTTTTAATTTCTTGAGCTTTGGGGGTATTATTGAGGAAGTTTCTGCCTGTGCCTGTATGTTGGAGTGTTGGACTTATGCCCTCCTCTAATAATTTCAAAGTCTCTGGGCTAATTTCCAGGTCTTTGATCCATCTCCAGTTGACTCTTGTGCAGAGTGAGAGGTGAGGATTTAGTTCCATTTTTCTACAAATGGATAAACAGTTGCCCCAACACCATTTTTTGAAAAGGCTGTCTTTTCTCCAATGCATGTATTTGGCACCTTTGTCCAAAATCAATTGGCTATAAGTGTGTGGTTTTGTTTCTGAATCTTATATTCTGTTCTGTTGGTCTATGTGTCTGTTTTTGTGCCAATACCATGATGTTTTTATTACTATGGCTCTGTTATATAACTTGAAGTCAGAGATTGTGATGCTCCCTGTATGGTTATTACTGCTGAGAATTGCTTTGGCTATTCTGGGTTTTTTGTTTCTCCATATGAAATTTAGGACTGATTTTTCTAGACCTGTGAAGAATGATATTGGTATTTTGATAGAGATTGCATTGACTCTGGTAGAATTGGTAGAATGGCCATTTTGATGATATTTATTCTACCTATCCAAGAGCATGGGATATCTTTATATCTTCTAAGATCTTCAATTTATTTCTTTAATGTTATATAATTTTCATTGTAAAGGTCTTTTACCTCCTTGGTTAGATTTATTCCTAGGTATTTTATTGTTTTTGAGGTTACTGTGAATGGAATTGTTTTCTCGATTTCTTTTTGAGTGGAATCATGATTGGCATATAGAAAAGCTACTGATTTTTTAGATTGATTTTGTATCCTGATACTTAGCTGAATTTGTTAATCAGCCCTAGAAGTCTTTTGGTTGAGTTTTTTGGGTCTTCTAAATATAAGATTATGTTACCTGCAAACATAGTTTCAGTTCTTCTTTTCCTATTTGAATTCCTTTTATATCCTTTTCTTGACTTAACACTCTGGTAAGAGTCTTGAGTACTCTATTGAAAAGGAGAGGTGATAGTGGGAACCTTGTCTTGTTCCTGATTTTTTTTTTTTTTGCGGTACCGGGGATTGAACCCAGGGGCATTCACCTCCGTGCCACACCCCCGGCCCTATTTTTTTACTTTATTTTGAAACCGGGTCTCACAAAGTTGTGGAGGGCCTCACTAAGGAGAGAGAGAGAGAGAGAGTGAGAGAGAGAGAGAAAGAGCTGAGGCTGGCCGTGAACCTGGATCCTCCAGTCTCCGCCTCCCAAAGTACTGGGATTACAAGCATGCGCCACCACGCCCGGCTTGTTCCTGATTTTAAAGGGAATTGCTGCAGTTTTCCCCCTCTCCCCCAGGATAATGTTGTCTTTGGGTTTATTGTATATTGCCTTAATGATGTTGAGGTAAGTTCCTTCTATTCTGATTTTCTGCAGTTTTTTTTTTAACATGAATGGGTGTTGGATTTTGTCAAATGCTTTTTCAGCATCTATTGAGATGATCATGTGATTTTCATGCTTAGTTTTATTTATGTGGTGAATGACATGTGTTGATTTGTGTATGTTGAACCAGCCTTGTACCCCTGGAATGAAACCATTTTGGTCAAGGTGTATAATTTTCTTTATATGGCTTTGAATGCCCATTACTAATATTTTGTTTAGAATTTTTGCATCTATGTTCATCAAGAATATTCATTTGTAATTTTCTTTTCTTGAAAATATTTATTCAGTTTTGGTATTAAGGTGATACTGGCCTCATAGAAGGAGTTTGGAATATTTTCATCTCTTTCAATTTGATGAAATAACTTGTGAAGTATTCGGTTTAGTTCTTCTGTAAAGGTTTTGTAGAATTCATCTGGGAATCCATCTGGACCTGGGCTTTTCTTTGATGGGAGGCTTTTTATTACTGTTTCTCTTTGCTTGCTATTGGTCAGGTTTTAGTTTTCTGTATCATCTTGGTTCAATTTAGGTAGGATGCCTGTGTCTAGAAATCTGTTGATTTCTTCTATGTTTTCTAGTTTATTGTAGTATAAATTTTCAAAATTGTTTCTGATGATTCTCTGGATTTTCCCACTGTGATGATGTCTCCTTTTTCATTTCTGACTTTAATAATTTGGATTGATTATCCCTTTATTTTGGTTAGATTGGCTAGGTGTTTTATCAATCTTATTAATCTTTTCAAAGAACCAGCTGTTTGTTTTGTTGATCTTTTGTATTGTTTTTTGTTCTCTATTTCATTGATTTCTTTTCTGATTTTAATTATCTCTTGCCTTCTACTGGCTTTGGGATTAATCTATTCCTGTTTTTTGAGGGCCTTGAAGTTTGTCATTAGATTGTTTATTTGGTGACTTTCTGTTTTTTTTATATGGGCACTCAGTGCTATAAATTTTTCTCTTAAAATTTCCTTCAAAGTATCCCATAGATTTTTTTCTTCTTTTTTGGTACTGAGGGTTGAACCCAGGGGCATCTCCAAGCTACACTGCCAGCCTTTTTTTATTTTTTATTTTGAAACAGAGTCTCACGAAGATTGAAGCTGGCCTCGAACCTGCGATCCTCCTGTCTCAGCCTCCCAAGTAGTGGGATTACTGGTGTGCACCACCATGCCCAGCTTGCCCGATAGATTTTGGTATGTTGTGTCTCTATTTTTATTTAATTCTAGGAATTTTTTATTTCTCCCCTTATTTCTTCTATGATCCAGTCCTCATTCAAAAGTGACTCATTCAATCTCCATCTATTTATGTAATTTCTTTTGGTCTTACTGTTGTTGATTTCTACTTTCATTCCATTATGGTCTGAAAAGATGCAAGGAATTATATTAAACTTTTTGAATTTGCTGGTACTTGCTTTGTGGCCCTGAATGTGGTCTATTTTGGAAAAGGTTCATGAGCAGCTGAGAAGAATGTATATTCAGCTGTTGGTTGGAATACTCTGTATATGTCTATTAAGTTCATTTGGCTTATAGTATTCTTTAGATCTGAAGAGTCTTTGCCCATCTTTTGCCTGGAAGATCAATCTAGTGGTGTGAGCGTTGTGTTGAAATCTCCAATATTATTATATTTGGGTCTATTTGAGACCTAATGTCCCAAAGAATTTGCTTTATAAAAGTGGGGTGCACTCACCTTTGGGGTATAAGTGTTTACTATCATTACATCTTCTGGTTGGATTGTTCCTTTTATTAATAAGAAGTGACTCTCTTTGTCTCTTCTGATAAGTTTTAGCTTAAAGTCTGCTTTGTTGAATATGAGTGCTGCTACCCCTGCTTGTTTTCAGTCTCCATTTGCATGGTATATCTTTTTCCATTTTTCACCTTTAGCCTATGGATCTCTTTGCCTATAGGTGGGTTTCTTGCAAGCAGTATATAGTTGGATTATGTTTTTAAATTCGCATTATCCGGGTGTGGTGGTGCATGTCTGTAATCATAGTACTTGGGAGGCTGAGACAGGAGGATCACAGGTTTGTGACCAGCCTCAGCTACTTAATGAGGCCCTCCGCAACTTAGTGAGACCCTGTTTCAAAGTAAGAATAAAAAATAGGGATGGGGGTGTATCTTGGAGGTAGAATGCCCCTGGGTTCCATCTCCAGTACCGCAAATAAATAAATAAATAAATAAATAAATAAATAAGTAAATAAATTCATATTGCCAGTCTATGCCTTTTAATTGGGGAGTTTAGACCTTTGACATTCAATGTTATTATTGAGAGATGATTTTTGTTTCCTGTCATTTTGAGTTATGATTTCTGTTTGATATTGTCTTATTTCTCC